>VXBO01002625.1:639313-788717 GCA_013400135.1 Rhinoptilus africanus | reverse complement strand
TTTTTTTTTTTTTTTTTTGTGTCTCTTGCAGCGACATTCTCATTTGCTTGAATCTTAACAAGTGTGATTATGTAAACAAATCCTCTGCAGAATATCTTACAGGTTGTCACTCCTTTCTTCTTTCCCAGTAACCTTTTTCCTTCCTAGCAGCTTCAGAAAATTTAAGTTTAGGATAAAGAGAAATAATAACCTTTTCCAACTGTTCTGGCAATCACAGAGCTTAAGACAGACAGAAAGGCTAAATTGTGGGTTGGCCAGCTTTTTTTTTTGCCATGGGTCCCATCTGGAGGTTCATATAGCTTGTACAATGTATGAAATACAAATCTGTTAATTTAAATTATCTTTAGAAAGAGTTATCCTGAACGACAGCATATTACATTTTCTTAAGACAAGGTCTAAACCAGGAAATTGTTACTTGGGTTACTTTACATCTTACCAGTGGAGAGGAAGGTAAATTGCTTATCTCACTGCCACAAAAACAGTGAATTCAAAGTTGAACAGGGAAATAACATTTGCGAATTTTTCATGTAGTATCCTAAAATTAAAGATACATTAAGAAAAGACTTGGACTAAATTTTTTATCACTTACCAATCTTCACAGCCTTGAAGAAAGGAAGTAGTGTCTCCTACTCCCCACCTCTTCAGCAGGAGGGTCACATTGATGGGACATTGTAGATTTTCCTTAGTTAATGTCTGACTCCATATATAAGCAAGCAGGAAATCAGAAAGTTGTATCATGTGCAGTAGCAAGTTAATAAATTTCTTTTATAAGAATACAAGAGTGCACTTGCTTCTCTTCCTGGCCAGCTTGGTCACTTCTTTGAGCAAAAGGTCCCAGCACAAAATGATTTTTATTTTGTTAAAATAGTATGTGGTATTAGCCAAGAGACCAATTACTAGCAAAACTGCCTTTTAAGTTTTGCTCTTTCTTTACTCCAGGATGTGTGTAATCATTTTATGTCTTCCATGCATCAGCTTACGTACCTGTGCCAGGGAACACTATAAAATTTTTTGAAGTGTCTTGGAACCAAAACAGAAGTTTTGATACTGTTCAAGTAAATCCTAAATAATATTAAGAGAAATTTCTTTGGGTTTTATTAATTGTGCAGTATCAGAAAATAACCCCTAAGAGCAAATGGCACTCTCTTAAGAAGCAGAATGCTATCCAAGCTCAAGTTTTGCTGAGTTCAAGTTCTCCATGAAGAGACATGTTGGGGTGAAAGCATCAAAAAAAGGAAAGCCTCCTGATGCAAAAATCATGTTGTGAAAAATTAAGAAAAAGAAAATAAAAAATTAATGTAAGGAGAGGGAGAATGAAGACTAGGTAGTAAAGTCAAGTGAAAAAATAAACAAATACTCTTGTCCAAACTTGAAAGTGACAGAAATAGTGCTGTATGTTCCATGCTGCATGCATATGAGAAATTAACAAATCTCACAGAAGATTTTGTATTCTCTACCACAGCATAATTGTAAATTGGGTTTGCTAAATGAGATGGCAGAATGCAGATCAGTTGAATGTCTCATGAATATGATTCCATATCTTCAGCTTTTCATGCCGAACTGCTGTGAGTTTCGTTGAATGCACTTATTTAAGGACACTGTTAAAGAACTGTCTAAACAAATAAAACCCCAATTACCCAGAGGTAACTAGGCCAGGACAAAATCTACAGATACTTTCATACAAATATGATAAATCTGAAATTAATGCTTGCAAACAATGATGTTGTTGAGGAGAAGCAGCAATTGTCTGTTCCACAAGGGAAGGGAAGCTGAGAGTGGCAGCAAGGCAGGGCAGTGGCCCCGCAGCACTCCAGCAAGGGAAGAAGAGCCAGACCAGTTTCAGGCACAGTCCAGTGATCGCCAGACAAGACCAAAGGGAAGTCCAAGGTCAAGCCAGGAATCCATAAGGCAAGGAAAAGGTACAGCAAATTATATATACCTAACCCAAGCCAAAAAATGTCCTCAATTTTATGTCATCAGATGATGAAATAAAAAGCTTTTTAAAATAATTTAGAACCATGATTTTTAAGAAGTCAATAAGCATATAGGCTAGGATGATATAGCCTGGGTTTTCCAAAAGCTCTGACATATTCCTTGGCCAAGCACTCCTAAAGAACTTTTAGATCAAGGGACATAAGAGAAGTTCTGCCGATAACTACATCACTGAATGAAAGACAACAATGAGGCTAAATAGACCGTTTCACACAACCTGATAGCTAACACTGGCTTCCTACTGCACAATTCAACATCTTAAAAATTACTGAGAAAAGCACAATAAAATGTCATAATCTATAGATTATATAAAATTATTCAGAATAGTAAAAACTACAGCTGTCAAATAGCTGAGGAGGACCTCCTAATGCTAAGGGACAGTTCAATAAAATGGGAAATGAAATTCAAAGTTGATAAACCCACAGCAGACTGGGAAAATAACTATACATAGACAGTGGTAGTCTCCAAAATAGATAGAATTGGGAAAAATGTGTTCAATTTAATAATGACAACTCTAATTTCTTCATTGTACAAGGCAGTCCATAAATTCAAACTACTGGACAATTTTGGCCCTCAACTGATTCTTGAGCTATAATTCTTTTCTTCATGGCAGTTCAATGCCAATCAAAACAATTCTGTTGGCAAAACAACAGAATTGATAATTGGCAGTGAGAAAAATCTTGATTCCTTTGCTGAGGGAGTTAAGTTTCACCAGACCACCCACCATGTCACTGTAGAAAAACCATAATAAAGGCAAATAAGGTAGCTTTCACAGAACCTCACACCCCAGTCAACTCTGAGCAGAGTAAATCATCTGAGATCTGTTTGAAGACTGGATGTCTTCTACTAGGTTAAGTTCACAGATTTTGGATATGAATCAGAAAATGAGGAGAGGGGGAGGGAGGGTAGGCAATCTGCATAGCAAGCATATGGAAGAAACCAATCTATTAGGAAAATTAGTAGGAACACCATACACATGTGGCTTTGTAAATGTATTTTTCAATAAATAATCTGTTTAACTCTGCAAAGATGTACTTTTCTACAGTGTTTAGAATTTGGAATTGACCTGATTTTAAAGTAAAATGCTCTTCAAAAGCATGTTTTTGGATAATGGGGGAAAGTATGTTCTGAAGGAAAACTTCCTAGGAAAATAGGACTTAATTCATAAGGAACTTGCAACTTTGAAAAAGCATATTTGAAAATATGTAGAATGAAGTATTTTATACCCAGGGTTCTCAAATGGGCTTACAAGCAGTAATTATATGTTTCTTATGTGAACTGAAAATCCACCTCCTCAGTTACTCTTAATTAGAAAAAATATCCCGACCCCATATCTTTTTCCTGGGCTGCAACATAAATAGTGGTGCCTCTTCACAAAATGGCTGTCTTGAATGGCATCTTAATTTCAGAAGTTAGAGAGAAGAGAAGTGGAATAGCCTAAAAAAGCACTCCATATCTCAAAGGCAGTAAAGATTTTTGACCCCACTGGACTTGAAATGCTAAAATAAGCAAGACAGCTTGATAGAAGGCATAATGAACAAAAAACTGTGCTACTTTTTAGATTACAAAGAGCTTTAATCTCCTCTGCTGGCTGTTAAATGAACAAAAAGGAATGTTTTAATGTTTGACAATGCAATGAAAATCCACAGGCAATAAAAAACAAAAGGCAGCTACAAGGAGCATCAGCTGCTAAAAAGAATCTGTACAGGGCACATGAATGAGATTTCACTGGGGACAAGATACCATATATTTAAGTGATATTTAATCTCTTCACCCCCTCCCTTAAGGCAATTTTTATGTTTTCAAAAGCAGCAGGATGTTATGTTTTACATGATATTCAGGATGGTGGACAAATAAAAGCAGTCCTGCCTATAATAAAGGCTTAGTTCCAGTCACAATAATTTTGTTCTTGTCAGAGTTAATGCACAACCATTCACTTTACTGCTTACAAGCAAACATTAACACATTATAAAACTGGAATATTGGCTTGAAACCTAAATAAATAAAGCAAAACTGCAGCTTTTATGGAGAAGGGATGTTACTGTGTGTCAGGCAAATGAATGATGCCAATACACAGTGGTAGGTAATAAAAACCCAACTATTTGACTATTGGGTCATTTCTCATCTATTGTTAATGCCTGGTTCCCAGGCTTAGGGGTCTGACAATGCAGAAGATGACTGTGAGATAAACTCAGTTTCTTTTGTTTAGGCTCAGTATGAAGATGATTTTTAAAATTCTAATTCAGTTAAGTGTGCTTCTTAAGAAATTTGACTGTAATTAAAATCTGAAGTGACATGTAGTCCATTGACTTTAAGCTTCACTGTCTGGAAAATGACTAGGGAACACAAACAGATTTTTATACCCTGAAAATTCTTTTCCCAGTCTTCATCAGAATTAACTGAAGCAGGTCAATTCCTCTTGTGAAAAAGCAGACAAAATTCCTGTTCCAGCAACTACTCAGACAGCCTGTTGCATACTACAGAACAGCTCAGATTTCTCAGACATCTGCTTTTTCATGACGAAAAATGTTTCTTAGTCTCTTGTCTTTACATATAACTGGAGGGCAAAATAAAATCTTTTCAGAAAATTTCTAACTACTTGTATCTGAAACTGTCTTCTGATTGTATTCAAACTTCCTCCGTTGGTCTGTTGAGTTGTGCCCCATACAAAAACAGATTTGATCTGGACTCATTCAAAAGCCATTACTTCAAAAACCAGCCTGGAAAGCTGACCATAAAAACAGGTCTAGGTTGACCAAAAATCCAAACTAAGGTTTTGGAAAACTCCACTAAGACTCTGCCCGAATACAGCTGATGTTTTATTCCAACTCTGATTACATTTGACCTGATCAGTGGTCAATCAATTCAATTCAGGTCAAATTATTAGTAATACCTTTTAAAAACCTGTCAGAAGGTATTAAAGATTAAGAGAAACCTAGAAACAGGAAAATTAAACACTACTGGTGTGTCTCAGGTAGATACACAGGCATCTTGGCCTCCTCTCAGGAAGGATTTGACAGACCCTGCTGCCTGTGCATTATGCAAATGTGAGATCACTGTCTAAATTACCTGTGGCAATCTTCAGCCAACAGTGAATAAAATCTGGTAATTATATCATATTGATATGCACACTCCAAGAGCAAGAGTTATTTTCAAAGGTTAATTATTTACATAACCCCTCTCTCTTCATCTTTCATTTTCACACAAACTCAATCTCTGGAAAAAAAAAAAAAACATGGAAAAAGGTTTCCTTTTTTTACTAATAAAGTTACTCAATCAAAGAATACGAGGGCTGCATTCCACAAAACAGGTACTAAAAGTATAAGGAAGACTTTTGAACATGCATGACATACATTTAAATAGTACAGGCTGTAACAGTAGTCCAGTCTGCACGTAGCCTAGTAAAAGTAGATACTGAAATTATCTGATTTTTTAAACTACCAAGTACTGTATCTGTGAATGCATGTCCAGTTCCGCATGCACTTTTCTGACACTATTTTGAAACAATATTTAGAAAAAAAGGTGACAGGGAAGTTGCTGTTTAGGAAACTAGAATTCAGAATTTAATTAAGACATGTATCAGAACTTTATTTCCATGAATGAAGGTTTACTATTCATTATTTTCAGTCAAGACTGTGCTTAGTCTTGTGAATTAATGTTCTTTTGAGGGTCCTGTGTCATAGCACATAGAATCATAGAATGGTTTCGGTTGGAAGGGACTTTTAAAGGTCATCTAGTCCAACCCCCCTGCAATCAGCAGGGACATCTTCAACTACCTCAGGCTGATGAAAGCCCCGTCCAACCTGACCTTGAATGTTTCCAGGGATGGCACATCTACCACCTCCCTGGGCAACCCCTGCCAGTGGTTCACCACCCTCATTGCAAAAAAATTTCTCTCTTATATCTAGTCTGAATCTACTCTCCTTTAGTTTAAAACCATCACCCCTTGTCCTATTGCAACAGGCCTTATTAAAAAGTCTGTCCCCATCTTTCTTATAAGCTCCCTGTAAGTACTGAAAGGCTGCAATAAGGTCTCCCCGGAGCCTTCTCTTCTCCAGGCTGAACAACCCCACCTCTCTCAGCCTGTCCCCATAGGAGGGGTGCTCCAGCATCTTTGAGGCCTCCTTTGGACTTGCTCCAACAGGCCCACGTCATTTTTATGTGGAGAGTCCCAAAGCTGGACACAGTGTCCCATGTGGGGTCCCAGAAGAGCAGAGCAGAGGGGCAGAATCACCTCCCTCGATCCACTGCCCACACTTCTTTTGATGCAGCACTGGGATACGGTTGGCTTTCTGGACTGTGAGTGCACGTTGTCAGCTCATGCCCAGCTTTTCACCCACCAGTACCCCCAGGTCCTTCTCGGCAGGGCTGCTCTCAGTCCCTTCATCCCCCGGCTGGTACTGATACTGGGCCTTGCCCTGACCGGGGTGCAAAACACTGCAACATAGTTACATATGGGTCACAGAATGGACGAAATATGAAAGACAGACAGAAGACAATGAGGGAGGAAGTTTTGAAAGATTTTGGACCTATTGCTATGATAGCCAGAGAATGGATGTACAAGAAATTTGTTTATCTTGGAAAGTACAAACATGTAAACTGTACATACCTTCTTCAAGTTTCAGAGAAGGACGAAAAAAATAGGGTTTTGATTCCCAGAATCTAAGAGGAAGCATTAAAGCATTCACAGTCTTTTTTACTTCTATTCCCAGAGGCTTACAAGAGTGAATCTGTTAGTAGTTTCAGCGGAAATAAATCATTTTTTCCTCTCTTTTGAGGCCAGCACATGGAAAGTCAAAAGTTTCTTTTCTATAATTCTATATCTTTTTTGGTGTCTTTGGGAGGAGTCAAAAGAATAGCTCTTCAGGACTTTTTCTTCTGACTCAGCATGGTTCCAATGTTCTTTAATATCTTTTTACAATTACTTTTCAAAGGAGAATACATTTAAAATGTCAACTTAGCCTTACAAGTATGTTGACAAAATGAGCTCCGGGATTCTGAAACTGAACCTCATACTAGAATTTCAAAGGCAGGTGTAGCATTTAGACACTTCACTTTCATTGAAAGTCAATAGGAATTAGTTACCTATATGTCATTTGAATGTCCATCCTGAAATCTTAATAGAGAGAAACGGTAGCATGGAACCTTTTTTTGATCACACAGATTGTTTTTCTTCCAGGTCATTAAATTTAAACCTTGGAAGTACTACAGATGGAATATATATTTGTGTGCAAAAACTTTGCCTTTTCTAAATTTCAGGCTGGATTTTGAAATGTTTTAATCATTTCCAGTAAGTACAGCAAAATGTAAATGAGTGCATTGATATTTTATAAATTCTTTCTGAAGAATCCTAATTATTCTGGAGAATCCTAATTCTAATACAAATGAACTGACTTGCAGTTTTAGAAGTCATTTAGTTTAGTTTACGCATTATGCATTTAAAAATGTGCATTTCTCTCAAGCAAAGTTACCCGATCAAACCATAAAGTCATAGAAATACTGATTGGAAGAGACCTCTGTAAACCTCTCATCCAACCTTCCACTCAAAGTGTGACTACTGCCAACACTAGAACAGATCAGCCATGGCTTTGTCTAGCCAGGTCTAGAAAAGCTTTGAGGACAGAGGTTATGGATATTATGCAAATTTCTGGGAGGAATCTCTTTTTTGTCTGAATAAATGTTTCCATTTTTCTAATTATGGGCATGAAGGTTAGCAATTAATACTCCTCTTAAGAAATTTCATTTGTTTTTCACTTTTTAAGGAGACTAATTAGGTAGAAATTACATAGAAAATCCAGGACAACATGACTTTGCATCTCTCATAACCAGCACTTGTTTTGACTCACTAAGAGAGGCATCAAATACAAAAGTTTGAGAACGTCTGAACTTAAAGCTAACCAAATGTATTAAAGAAATAGAATGCTAAATGTTATAATTTCCATAAACCTAACAACTGAGCTGCATCAATTCAATGTGACTTATTAGAGAAAGAAATATTCTGATGGGTGAAAAGACTCCAAAATAACTGATTCTAACTGTAACTAGTGATCTTTTTGATCAAGTTACTACGACTTACGTGGCTGATGAAAAAAAATGGTATTAACTAGTTTTTAAAAGCTCATTTTGTTTCCTGAATAGTTGTATAGGGGAGACTTCAAAATGTGAACAGAGTGCATGAGGATTTAAAAACCTAGACCAATAATAGTCCATTTTGGTCTAGGTTTTTAAACCTAGACCAATACTAGTTCATTTTCCTGAAATAGACAGGGCACAGACTATACAGAGTCTTGCCAGGAGATAGTTACAGAAACTAGCAAAATGAAGTATAATAGTTTTGATTTTCAGAGAGATAAAAGCTTCCTCATTTAGTGTCTCAGGACCAAAGCCCGAATCAGAAGGGCACTGAATTCACCCTATAATGGCACCTGCAAGTAATAAGGAAACCCTTAATATCAAGACAGATCCTGAGGCCGAAGAAATAAATGAGAACTGTTTCTGAACTTCAGTAATTATGGTAAAAGCACATAAGGACTTTATTACGAGGCCTTTAGCCCAAAGAAGTAAAAGAATATATTTGTGAAAAGACTTTTATGTTGATGGATACTTGAAATATTGCTACTTCTGAATTTGCAAATCAGAAGGCGGCTACCAGAATAATTTGCTAATGATTAGCTTCTAAAGAATGAAATAAAATTAAAGATCTATTTAACAGATCTTCCATTATCATGACCTTTAGAGTTCAAAGATTCAAGCTTTTAATCATAAAAAAATTAAGGAAAGAAACTTCTGTGGTTAAGTTGATGGTCAATTACTCACAGAAGCACCTGAATTTAAGTAATAAAGCTTTAAGAATCTGGATTGCAACGTCATACTAGGGCCATATCTACACAAGCAAACCCATACTTAAGATCCAGGGCTTAACTTTCCTTGTATCAAATACTGATCTCTGTAATAAAGATGTGCAAATACTCATGCATGTATATTACGTACATTGACACTACAAGTGACATTCACTGATTTAGTGCTTCTGCTTTCCTCCCACCCTCACAGTAATCTGCTGACAATTTTGTCTTCTGAGCTTTTAAAATTAGGGCAAAGTGAATGTATTCAATATAGAATTACTATTTAAAAATAATCACAGGCAACTCACAGAAAATTAGCCCACAACATTGATGCAGGAAATGGGTTGCATCAGAGTCACACTGTTGGCAACCACAATCAGACAGCCTGTGCCAGGCACTCAGGCACTCAGGCCTGTGCCTGAGACACTTGCAAGCAACCTGGCCTTTTTTTTATTGTTAGAAATAGAGTGGTAGAAGTCTGATGGACTTTACATGAGTAAAATACAGCCAGGGATGCTGATATTTTTAACTGAAGTCTTACTTTCTCTTCACATTGACATGGCACTATGTACCATATTACAGATCTTACCTGATCTGAACTAATATTCCTGGAAGAACAATGCTCAGGAACAAAATTTTACTACAGTGGTGCTAAGAAGACCAGGAACATATAAAGTATGACTATTGTAGCTATGTAACTGAAGTAATATTGAGTGGCAAGATAATAAAGTAATGAGTAAGGTAGTTGGTGTTTCACAGTAGAATAACATGATTACATAAGACATCTGTGGAATTGCATGGAGAAAAAGAAAACATCAAGAATTGCTCTGAAAGCCATTTCACTTTAAAGAAATGGAGTGATGTTCACGGCCCCAATTTGCATACGTGTTTGATAAAAGGGCAAAGACAATGCATGAAATAAAAATGCATAATTGATAAATGGTATCCATCAGGACAATGCATGATACAATAGATACAGAACAGATGAGCAACCACAGTAAAGAGTAAAACTGGGGAACAGATATGGGCTCTTAGGTAACTGTTATGCTCCGATACACTTGATACCTATCTGAGTAAACAAAGAAATGTGTTGGGTAAAATCTGAATAAAATCAAGAGAATGGTTAGAAAGGATGAGTGAAACTAGTTCCTTAAAGTCATAAAAACTGTCTAGGGAAGCAGTGAGCACAGAGTCCAAGTGGAGGTGGGTCCAAAAAACAAAAGAGTGGATTGCACCAAGAATTCTTTCCTGACAGCTGCTTCCTCATGGAAGGAAAAGGATGTTTGGAAAGGGATCTCGGACTAAGTTTCAGATAGGGTTAGCTTTGAGATTAGGCCTAGGGGACAGAGAGAGACAAAGCCTAGATCTCCAGGCACAGCGAGACTGAAAAAAGCGATGCCAGAAGAAGGGTGAGCTGTACCAAAAACACTCCCTGGCAGGTTCTGCCCCTAAGTTATGGAAGGGGGTTTGGGACTAAGCCTCATCTCACTTGAAGCCTTGGAGTTAAAATTAGCATTAGTAGAGAGACAAAGCCAAAAGCTGTAGGTGTGGTGGGGCTGCAAGGCAGCTGCCAAAGGAAGGATTAGACTGCATCAAGAATTCTCCCCAACAGCTTCTGCATCCTGGCTTGTCTCATGGAGTAGGTCTCAGCCCACAGTTAAATTTGGAATAAGGTTTAGGGTTAGGAGCTAGACAAAGCCTAGAATTCCAGGTGGATTGGTGCTGCAAAGAGGCTGCTAGAGGGTTAGGTAGCACAATATTCTCCATTGACAACTTGCTTCTCTAGGAGATCACTCTGGTTAGCTTTAGAGCTATGAGTAAGAAAAATTTAGAGCTTCAGGTGAAGTGAAGCTGGAAAGGTGCTGTCAGAAACCCTAACCTGGCTTGGCTTCCAGCCTGCCTCTTCAGGGTGGACTTGCTGGGGCTTCACTGGACTCTTTGTAACCCTGGCTTCCATCGCCAGGGTGAGTGTCCCTGCCTTGCGTACTGGTGTATTGTGGGTCTGGGCTCCAGCTGTAATGTTAATGCTTCTGCTGCCTTGTTACTTGGCTTCTGCCTCCATTTAACTTAATTTGCTGCTGCTTAATGCAGCTCCATGAATGTTTTGAGGTTTAGCTCAAGGACAAAACCTGGAACTTGATGAACATGTTCTTTTCAAACACTTTTTTTTAGCATTCATTGTGGAGCCCATTCCTTCCTTTGGAAGTTCTTTTGCACTCCCACTCCATCTGGAGCAGGAAGCTTTGTTTCTGTCTGCGAATATTGCCCTCAGGTGTGCACCTACAGCCTCGAGTTCCAGAAATGGCTTTTGGATCACACTGGGAATTTGCCTTTGGGACCTAAAGATGGTTTGGACACATTAATCCACTTCCTGGATCATTAGGGCATACTGACCAGTTCTAATCCAATCACAACTGAAAACACTGGCCTCCTGCAAAGAGGTACAGACAAGCAACAAACCAACCATTGAGACTTCTCAAAGCATACTGAAGTGTTACCAGACTCACTGAAGGAAGAAACAGCCTCCTTTGTCCTCAGTTTCTCCTCATTTCTCATTAAGACCTAAGAAGTAGAACAGCAAAGGAAGAGTCACACAGCTAAGCTTAAACAAGGAAGGGGGAAGAATCCAGGAGGGGACGACTATGTGATTTGTGAGTTTCCCTGAGGTGTCCAGTGATAGATGAGAGGTTTATGGTTATCAGGGTAGGGCAGGCCTTGTGTCCTGGATATCGATCCCCACTTGCTTGAGAATTAAGAGTGCCATAAATCCACAGCTTCTCTTCCTTGTGCATGCTCAGCAAAGATACACGTTGAGGACAATAAGAGTGAACAGGACACAGGACGGAGCATCTGAATAGAAAGACCTGCTTGGAAATGCTTTTAAGCAGCTTCTCCATCCTCCCCTCTAAACATTTTAAGTGTATTAATGCAATAATTAACAGCAGGGAAAGAGTAGAATGTTCCCAAGCCACATAAGACAAACCACTCACATTACAGAAGAAAGAGGGGAAGAAAAGATGCTGTACCATGCATTTAAATGGCCTTTTGGTTGCTGCTTGCTGTTTATTTAATGATTTTATTTCTTTCTTTTATTTTTTCTCTCCCCAGCCTCCAACCTAAATACGGTGTCTTCCAGACAATTGTTTATTTTACATCAGAGCTTTTATAGGTGTTAACTTCCTTTGTAAATGCCTTCAGTCGGGAGAAATTTTATTTCAATGTGGGGAACAGTTGTGTTTGGATTTTTTTCTCAAGAAGAAATTAAGTAAGAGAGGTAATATTTGTGCAGTTAATAGACTTTTGAGCTGTCTATGGCATATTATTATATATGCTGTGTGTATACATATGTTTGCATTTGCCATTGAGATCTTCCAATCAGATAACCAAATGAAAACATCATGATAACTAAGTGTGTTCACAGCAAAATAATCCACATTTAAAGTTTAGAGTGTGATTTTAGAAGCTGAATAAGCAAAATATTTAATCTTGGGGTCCACACACAAGTAAGAATTCATTTAATAGGGTAATTTTGTTATAAAATAATGAGAAATTCACTTTGAAGGGTGACAGAAAGATTTCTTAGAAAACTCAGATTTTAAAAAAGGAAACAGAAATAAACAGTGTGACAGAACTGAACAGATACCTGACTAGAGCAGCAAATATAGAAAAACAAGTCCTGCACTTATAAGCAACCCATTGGCAAGTTGCTGACATAAATCATTCACTGAGGAATATTAGCTGATTAAAAATAAAAATAATTTAAAAATAAATTAGAATTATTAAAAAAAATAAAAACTCTGATAAACTCATCAAAAAAACACCTAAAAGCTGCAAACATAATAGCAGTGTTCTGGGTGTAAACTTCCAATCCACAGCCAACAGAGGAAAAGCTGCCCAACATTTATTTTCCCTATGCTAGCCTAACCCTGCCTCTCAAGATATTTCAAATGAGCAGCTAGTGGAAGAACTCCTTACCCTGCTTTCAGTCTCAATGTGCTGGATTAGAACAGACTTATTATCATTAAAACTAAACAATACTGCAGCTGGTTAAGGTTCACACAGAGGATGGTCTCTGGCACTGCAGCACGATGCTTCTGCAGGGGCAGACAGATCTGTCAAGGAAGCAGTGCTGGGACAGCCAAGTACAGTCCAGGGACAGTAACTTTTTACAACTTCTAGCATTACTCTTTTATAAAGAATAATGTCAGCTCAATGCTTAATTTCATCCTAGACATAATTTCACATACTGAATCTACAGCACAATTCTCTTACATGATTAAATTTTACTGAAAATCTCAGCCAGTCAGATTTAATACACAAGCCACAAAGATGAAATCAAGTAGTGTCTCCCTTCTCTCTCTTATTTACTTTCCAAGACACAAACAGACATTTTTTTTAGGAGATATACAAGTATTTCTTTCTCATCATTTGTAGCCACCTGACTTCCTCAATCTGACAGTTTCTAAAGAAAGCATTTTGATTTTCATGGTTCTTTAAAATGATGATTTCATTCAGAATACTAAACGTGTAACACAAAACAAAAACAAAATCCAGAATTTCACTTCCAAACTGTACAAACATGACAAAAAGAATTCTGAGGAGCAGAGGGGAGGGAGAAAGAAGTAAAGGAATAGCCATTTTGGCTAGTAAATTGAAAAAAACCTTTATACATTGAACAAGAAAGATAAGGGAAGATACTGCAATTTCTTGGCAGTGTAATAAAATATTGGGAAAATGAAGACACTAATAAACTTAATGTTGAAGAAAATCAAGAAGTCCAGCTTCCACAGCGGCCCACTCATGAAGGAAAATTTTTAACACCTTCTAGGGTGTTAAAGATCTGACTCTGCTTTTCAAATTGATATGACTCTGCTTTTTAACGGGTAAAATCCTAGGACAATGCTTTACAGTCTTTAAAAAGCTGGACTGGAGGAAGATTTTTCTTGACATTAAAGCCATGCTGTTTTCAAGAAGTATTTCCAAGCTCCTATTTCTGTTTGATTCGAACAGTTCTTCCTATCAGTCAGTATCAGTAGCTAATCAAAGCTTTTCTAATGCAGTAAGAGTCGAGTTATTCTAGGAAAATATTTGGAGAGAACATAAAAGTGAAAGTGCAGTAATTTTCATTTCTAAGGCACTAGAGAGTGGCAGATATTAATGGATTTTATTTATTTATTTATTGTGACAGCACTTAATATATTCATTGGTTGGTTGTGCGAAAATCCTCCAGGCCCCTGTACTTTTAAAATATGTTCCTTCTTATTGATTTCCTGCAGTCAGCTCTAAGACAAATTCTGTGATTCCTAATAATATACACACTGAGGAAACTTGGGCAATAAAAGTGTTTATTATGTTGTAGCATGAGCAATGAGAGTAAAAGGATCTCAATTCAATCGTAAGCGTATTCCCAACACAGCAGCTAGGGTAAATCCAGAGATGAAATGAAAGATTAATTCATAGAGAGAGGTGGCAGTTTGGCAGCAGCATGTTACTGTCAGATTGCTATTTTTTTTGCAATAATATCTTTTCTTTATGCTTCTGCACACAGGCTTGCATTTGCATGAGGTTTCTGCATGGCAGATGGACTCCCTGTTCTTCTATCTGTGTATTTACCTGAGGTTTCCTCTCATACAAGGTTAATACCGGTAATAATAATAATAACAACAACAATAATAATAATAATTATCCATTAGATTTATATTACCCCTTTCATACAGAAAGTTCCCAAGATACCTTTCACCAACAATGTGGAATGGTTTAGAAAATTAATATATCTTTCTGCATAGAAACACAAAATAATTGAGGTTGGAAGGGGCCTTTGGAGACCGCCTAGTCCAACTCCCTGCTCAAAGCAGAACTAATAAATCAAGGCATTGTCCAGACAAATCTTGAACATCTCCAAGGTCAGAGAGTCTACAACATTTCTGGGCAATTTTTGTTCCAGTATAAGCAGCCTCCTCAGGAGTCACCAGCTTCCAGCCTCCCCCACAACAACAGCCACCCTACAATGCCCTCCATGTGACCAGGGTCTCTAACCTCTTTCCTCCATCCCCAGGTCTGAGGCACCCATGTTTCCTGGGCACTGGACCCAGTTGGTGCCATGTCTTTGGAAACCACCTCCGGGTGGCCTTGTGCAGCCCAGCACAGAGGTGATGGGCCCGTGAGACCCTGCTTTCCAACAGGAGTTCTGAACATTCAGGCTAGTGCTCCTGAGCACAGCCGTTCTTCCCAGCGCCAGGTTCAGCCTGCTGCACACCAGCAGCCTGCACCTGCCAGGCATCATCCCACCACATCCTACCCTCTGCAGCAAACCTTCCTGTCAGACAGCTCAGGCTCAGCGCCCACACAGCAGGTTTCATGGTTGCATATGCATTCTCCATGGGATTTAGTAAAAAGCTAGTCTCTGTCAGCCTTAGTTTGTGGGGGTTTTGACTTCATGAGGTTACAACATAAATGGTCTGTTGAGCTCCAACTTCCCTAATGCTTCTCTATGGCCCTGCTGAGCACAGCCCATGAGAAAGGCGCTGGGAAGCAGACCAGGAGTTCAGGTGGAACAGCTTGAGCAGGTCAGAAGCACATAAGACATTGGCAGAGGGAGTGGGTGGCAGAACAAGGTATGAGGGTGTACTCCCGACCTTCATCTCCTCCTACTCATATCCGTTCATATTTCTTATCCAGTTCAATCATGCCATGTTCCAGGTAGTTGAAGTGAGCTTCCAAACAGTAGGAGGCAATGGTGGAAATAAAAACAGGACAGATATTACCCAAAACCCAGCATGTGTTTGGATGCAGAAGGGCAAGAGAACTCCATAGAGGCTTTGATCGCGGTGAAAATCCATATGGCACCATGGAAGATGGAAAAATTGGAGACAAGGAATTTGGAACAAACATGCATCCACAGAGTTAATGTGAATACCTTTCTCCCTGACATGTGGGAAGCTGCTCCTCTATGACCTCCTCCATTTCTTCCCTTCTGTCATTACACAGATAGAGAAGGAATTGGAGGATCATAGGTGTAGGACAGCAAGGATGGATGTAGTGAGGAAACAACCTCCCACATTCATACATTCACAGATGGAAGAAATATGTGAGTAGGGATAGAAGGATTAGTGGAGCAAAGGCATAGATGAGCTTTGCTACTGGTGGGGCAGTTTGAAACAGAGGAAGGGTGCAATCAGGAGTACCATTCTGGTTCTACGAGGACAGGAGGGAGAGAGAACAGTAGAAAAACAGAAAAGTACTGCTTTCCACTTCACACACACAGCTGTGGAGAGCTACAAGGGAGTGTTAGGAACCAAAAGAAGGGCTGATCTTGTGAGCTGTGCCATCATGAATAAAGAATGAGAGTTGGAGAGTTGCACACAGTAAATTAAATGCCACTGATCCTGTACACACTATAGTCTATGTCAAGACATCCTTGGACAGAGAAACTTACACATTCTGAGATAGAAGGTGTTGCATTTGGTCTCAGTATTTTTTTACTGTTCCATCAGAAGGAGAGTCAGGAAACAAACATTGGTCAGATGCAAGTCTTGATACTCAACATGCTTGAGAGAAGCGTCAGCAACTTTCTGGCCTCAATATTTCTGTAGAGTCACAAAGTTTGGGGGCTTTTTATGCAGAAGGCACAACGTGATTCATCCTGTCTAAAGCCTGGAGGTGCCTCTTTGCTTACTGTTAGAATTACTAAGCCAGTAAGAACACTTACTGTGGGATGGGCTTGTGAAATAAACCAAGACAGACAGACCTCTCTAAAAGTCACAAAGTGTACTTTTCTCAAAGGGTCCTTGCAAACCTCCAGGAGTGTTAGTCTGTATCACAAAAAGTGTAGATCTGATAAACAGCTAGAGGTAAAAGCATAATTAAAAGATTCAAAGTTAAAGGTTACAAACATTCAGCCTTTGAATTCTTGCTTGTTGAGGAGATTACTGGCTTCATATATAACATCTTGGAAGCATTTCTGGAGTAAAAGATTAGTGGAGGTACTCATTTTCCTTCTTTCAAATTATTTAGCTGCACAAAAAGAGCAATTGTATTTCTTTAGGTGGTACTCTAGCTGCCACTGTCAGGAATGCTAGGTTCAATAGCAGCTGTATCTTGGATTTCTCAAGAAGAAACATATTTCATTCTCTGTGATCTTTAGTAATTTTTTCTTTCCTCATCATGACACTGAGCTTTGTTCAACAGTTCTTTTTAAGTCTTCTCACTTCCTGGAAGAAACATAGAGTGGGATTATGTGCAAAGGTCTTTCTTCAATTTGGAGCTTTTTTCTACAGTCTCTACAAACCTGAAAAAATGTGACTATTCATGATAAGGCTTGAAAATGCTCCTCTTATTAACTAAAAACTTATTTTTGCCTGACCCTTATAAATTTGTGTACTGGATTTTGGCCTGTTTGAATCTGTAGCAGCAAAAATCTCTGCATTTTGTGAGTTTTAAAATAGCTACATTTTTGGAAGTCAAGTAAGAGATGAAATAAATGACTTCCAGACATTACAGACCTCCTGAACTTTTGTCTCTTTTTTTTTTTTTTTTTCATTATACATTCAAAGGCATCCTGTACAATAGTGAGGTAGGAACACCTCTGCTGTCCGTTATGTTTCCATTGATGACATCTAAGTTATATTTGTCAAGAAGTATATTTTGCTGAGATACTATTTTCAAGAACCTAGATGTTACATTTTATGTCCAGGATTCATTGATAAAACTGGCTAGAGTAAGATGTATGTGAAACCTTGAGAAAGCCTTCAGAAAAAGACATTATTGATGGCAACATGCTCACCAACACCATTGGTACAATGTTAGTAACAAACCAATTTTAAAGCAATCTGTGTCAAAAAGAATCCCATGCCATTAGTGCTTTAGCACAGGGGAGAGAAAGAACTATATTGTGGGAAGAATACAGTATGAATCGTCAGTTATCCTGCTGACACCCTAAGGATAACCAGCTATGTAAAGGCAATCTTTTGTAAATGTAAAGGGTCTTGTAAATGCAAAGGATGGCTGGCTAGTCCTTCTGACATCCCATGGGCCTTTCTGCGATTTCAAGATTTCATGATAGCTTGTATATCTGTGATCACTAAATACTGGATGTGTGTCTTGCTGCATCACTTAGCTGAAAAAATGTGATGTGTCTGGATCAGGTGTAGGCAGACAACTACATTGCTTTTGAATCAGACAGAATCAAGGGAATTTATGTTTATTTTGCAATGGCAACATCAAAAAAATGGAGGTCAGATGGCATTTTATGCAAGTTCCTTTTAATCTGGCACTAGGAAGGTTAAAAACTAGATTTACTGTAGCATTAATTACAGCCTAGGTTTCAAGGAAAAAAAATTAAATGAGAGCCATGCAGAATTGCTAATAGCGATTATACCACTTAGTTTAGTGCAAATTCCAGCTCTCTTATGCCTGTTGTTGAACAAGGATTTGATCTTCATTTCCACACAAACAAGCTGAATACGTTACCTTGAAACATTTGTTATTATGAAAGAGGTTTTTTTCAGTTCCTTCTGCTAAAGTTGTTCCATTTTGGATAAATATTAACTAATTGAGCCCAAGAGAATAAGAAAACAAGGGTGCAAAATTGCTTATATATCCTAGTGATTATAGTACCAGGAATTATGGAGAGTCATGGTTCAAGCCTTTGTTTCAGAAGACACAATTATTCAATGTGAAGTGAAAACATATCAGTGCTTGCTGGAAATTTCCAACCAGTTGGCATTTAGATTATTATTTCTGCTCTCTATGGTATAACAGTACCCTGTGAGATTAAAAAGGCATCTATTCTTTTTTAAAATAACACTCTTATCTACATTGTTTATCATAATGTGGATAAGCAATACATAACAAGTTGTTAAAAATCTATTTTTCTCTCATATTATTACTGTTCATACTGCAAAAGGGTCTTTAAGAGGGAAGATGTGTGGTGTGTAAGGGTGCAATAGGATTTTGGAGATGCACTTTCAACTGTCAAGACCCTGCCTCAATGTACTCATGTTCTGGACCTCAAAAGTGGAATCTTAAAATCTTGTTGCTCACTTAGACTGTGTAAGGCTACATCATGATAAAATCCAGTCAAACTAGGACACCATGGAAACAATCCCAGGTTATCCAGCAGGAAATAATCAAATTCATATGAAATCCTGCTTCTCTCAAAGGTATTAAAGACTGTAAGATATAAATCCTAATCTTCCTCAGTAGCAGTAGGTTCGTACAAGAATTCTTTCAAACAAAAAGGCTTTCCTTCACAGGGAGTGAGGGACTGGGTTCAGACTTATTCTGAAAGATGGTAAGGCTACAGAAAATGTTCACGTATGCACTCCCCAAAGAATCTCTGAGTAAGTGATGAACAGGCCAAAAAAGGGTGCAGGTATATTAATCCACTAAACCCTCCTACCATGAGTGCTATTCACAGGATGGATCGGTCTGTCATTTGCCCATTTTCAAACTTCCAGTTAAAGTACTCCACATCTCCCTCCTGCACTTTCCTCTCTTTCTGACCTAGAACCTCCGCACTTTTTCCTGACCTGAGACTAATTTTCCAGATTACAACCTCTGACACCCTAGAACTGGATTTTCTTCCCACAGCTAAATAAAATTATTGTGTTATGGCAAAGAGATAGGAGGAGCACTACTGCATGCCTATACTCACGTATTTTACCCCTCCCTGCTTCCAAAAAAAGCCAGGCAGAAAAAGGCCCCAGAAATCCCACACCCAACACACTCCCTGCTCTTAGAGTCAGGATAATTCATTTGCTTAGCGCACTGCTGTAAAACCAAGATTCTGCCTGTTTTTTACTGAGCATTACAACAGGATTTCAAAATTATAAGCTTCATTAGAAAAATTTCATTTGCACAAGACACTAATAACAATGGAAGCAACCCCTTCCCCCCTGAAAATAATAAATCCAGGGCTGCCTTATTCAGAGCTGCACAGGCTAGTTCAGTTTTGTACATCTACAGCAACAGAATCCCAGGTTTATAAGGCTTCCAGGTAGTGCTTCATGAGTTCATGCTTCCTTACTTAGGTGACACACGAGTGGAGAAATGGGATCGCAGCTCTAGATTTCATTGCTTAAATATCAGCAACCCTGTTAGATTTAAGATCTTAAGCTCTTTCGCTGTGTCTCAAGTCAACTCAATAAAAATAAAGATGTAATATTAAAATTGAAAATAATAGTATTTTTCTGGCCTTACAAGTACCGCAGAGGTCATAACAGACTGAAATTGAGGCCCTTCTGTATGGAAAAGCATAAGTACATAAAATAATGACATTACCTGCTCTACAGTAGTGCTTGTCCAAGGAAAAAGAAGGATTCAATGAAGACACAGAGAAAGATATGTTTAAAGTCAGGCAGCAAATCAGACTCTGATTTCCTAAATGCTCAGCTATGATCAGTGAAGTATGGACTGTACCAGGATACACGTATACTGTACCTGTGACGATGAAGATGTTGGGGAGGGAGCTATTGCACTGTGCCTGCACCTGTAAGTGTCGGCTGTATGAGGCAATGTTAACTGAGAGAACACAGTGCATCAAGCCCTACCTTGGTAAACACCCAAGATGTCTTGTGCAAAGCTCTAACTAGACATCCAAATACAAACATCATCACCTTCCTTTCTTTGGAGCTACAGGCTTGTGATCTGATTTTTTTTCCACCCAATAAAATGAAATAGAAGCTTTGTTTAGAACCCCATATCATTTGTGACCTGCAAGCCCTTTGAGACCTTTTTGTTGCTCGTTTTTAAAGCATAAAATAGTTATACTGTTGATGGGATTTGTGTGGCATGGAAACATTTTCAATTGGTCTGAGGCCTGTGAAAATGTGTTTCTACAACGCACACGTCTCAGGCTAAATTTGTTCTTTTCACTGAAATCATTAGTTTTAATCCCTCAGTTTTGAATTCATTGTTGGTTTCCTTCCAGGACTGCATTCTTCCATTGTAGACTGGTAATAATAATGCTTGGTATTTATAGAGTACTTTATATTCTCAAATCTCTGTGTAAGCATTCATTTTTTCATCACTACAGATTTAAAATAATTCAGTCCTATTTTAGAGGAGTGAAATGGAAGGCATTGAAACACTGAGGACTTCAGTCTCAAAAGAAGTCAGTGACAGAAATAGGGTAAAACCCAGAAACCTCTGACTTCTGGGATCATGCTGCCTACTAATTTGTAGCACTTATCAAAATAGTTACTAAAATTAATCAAAGGAAAATGCCCTAAACAGCAAGCAACTTACAAAGGCCAATGTGTGTCACAGACTAAACCACACTATTATTATAGAGAGCTCAGCATAATAATGGACTTGGAAAGTTTGTGACAGTTTTTTTTGATAAAAGTGAATATACAAGTTGTGATTCTAAAAGACACTTATTCAATACTGGTTTGAATCACGTTTTTAAGACATAATGTCATCAAATAATTTCACCACTTTTTTTCCAGGACTAGGGATTATTTTTTTCAAATAAATCAATTTATTTATTTTGTCTTGTCCTCTTTTTTTTTTTTCCCAGTTTTAGATGAAATATTCTTTCACATGGGGTCAGACTACTGAAAAAATATAAAATTTACCCAGCTAATTTTGAATTATTTTCCAAGAAAGATGTTCTTCTGCAGGGGTAACTTCCAAGAGTACATTTTCATGAAATAAAATCAATCTGTTGACATTTCATTGTCTTGGGGAAGAGAGTTGAATCTAACTATTACAAAACACTCAGAAAAATAAGTAATAAATCTGGAAAGTTAAATGCTACCCCCTTCTCCCTATCTTCCTCATTAGAAGACAATGAGACACTAGAAGGCATTTAACCCTCTGAAAGTCAAAAATCTTTCCTGAAAGATACCAACAATTAAAAACAACCAAGTTACTATGACTTAATAAATTACATTTTCTGAGCTGACTCTTCCTAATTGATTCCTTACACACCCCTACACTTCTGCAATTGCAAAGTAATTTACTTCACGTTTGCAGTGGGCTGGAAGCAGATAAATAAAATGATCTATCTGAAGTGCTGAATCCTTCACAACAGTTGCCTGTTTATATGTGAGCAAGGACCTTGTAAGGACCCTGAGCACATCCTCTCCCATCCTGGGGGTTTGTCTGCCTGAGCTCAGAGACAACTTAGACATACTGCCACTGGGGGCAGCCCCTCTTCCTTCTGGTGACACAGGGAGGTGCCCCCAGACAGCTCTGTGTGGAGGCTTTAGCAAGGGCTGACCCATGGGAGCTGATTTTGGGCAGAAGCTCTCAGACCTGGCCCTTGCCTGAGCTACAGCTGCCATCACAGCCATGCCTGTTCCTGGCCATGGACCCTCTGATCTGGGCCCCAACCCACAGATAAACTTTCCAGCTGGATGTCAGCTGTGCCTCATCATCGTGAACTTGCCTGATGCCCTGAGCTGGGGAGTCCTTTCTCTTTGTACAGTAAATAGTACAATAGAACTCTAAATTGTTGGGTACAGCACTTTATGATGTTTAGAAACACGCTGAACAGGAGTTCAGGGAGATGGTCAAGATAGAAATGATAACATTTTCAGTACTGTAACACAGAAAGAACTCAATTTATTCCAAGTCGCAGTTCAGTCCTAGAGTCATTAGCTACCAGGAGGTTCCTCCTTGGCCTTCAGCTGTTACTCTGGAAACGTGCATGTTTCTCTGTCATAGGTGCCATGTAAAGTTGGCTATATGAATGTTGCAGATGCCTTGAATGCCCCTAGAAGGCTACATGTGCCCTTTGAATGCCTGAAATACCCCTAGAGGTCTACATGTGGGCAACTACAAGGATCCTCAATAAAACAAAGCACATTAGAGTACTTTCATTGAATGGCTTCATTTCAGTATCACCAGTTGTTCAGTGCCAGTGTGGACACAGGAGAACATGATCCATATAGTCAGGAGCTCTGATTTTCGTTTTTGCTGTGTGAGCATATTAAATAAAATGGGATATGGTACCATTTGCTGTATCACTGTAAAAAAAGTTTTGTTCTCAACATATTTATGATCAATCACCTTTCAGCGTGGGCAACTGTACACCTAAGTCACAAGGGTTTGCTCCTATATCTCTATTAGATGATTAAAGTAATAAAATGACAAATAATAAATATTCATGTTTATTGCTGAATACGGACTTAATTTACTTTCCATATACAAGAGTGAGCAAATATCTAGTTGGTGAATGTTTCTAATCATCATCAGAAAACGGATGTGAGTATAGCTGAATTGAATAGTACTTCAGACTGCAATAGAGTGGCTTGCCTTGTGTATTTGAGAGCTTTCTCCCCCCATTCTGAAAATTATCCCTACAATGTTTCAGGTGTTCTGCTGTTGAATCTGTAGAGGAAATCCTGCAATGGTAAGGCATATTATTATCAGTATGTGGAATTTTCAGGTCAGTTCTGCATTAACAGCATTCACATAAACATCTGTCTCCTCTGTATTATCACAATCCCCTAGGTGCTTTAACTTTTGAAGGCAATTCCAAGCACAATAGCAGAGAAGGTGGACAGTTTCAAAGGTAAAGCCTCTGACTTGTGGGTTGAAGGCCTCTGTGGAGTTCCAGCTTGCAGACCTAGATCAGGTGTTAGTCTCAGCTTAGCTTCTGATGGACTGCAGTGCACTGTGCAAGATGGTTGCTACGCTATTTGACATGCATCTGGGATTTTCTGCAAAAAGAAAGGGACTGAAAACTGAAATTAGCTTTCTACCCTGGAGAAATTTGTCAGGATAGAAAATAACCATCTCCATGCCTGTGCCCCTGGCTTAGTTGGAAGACTCCCGCGTGACTTGTCACTACCATAAAGGCTTTCTGAGAACTTTGCACAATGTGACCACTCACATATTTGGCTGAACGTTCAGTATTGAAATCCTGTGACATAGAGACAATCTGAGCGTCAGGGAGACTTTTATTAGACAATAATTTCTTGATTACCTCAGTAGAAAGTAATACCACATAAAAACTTTAAACAAGTATTATGGTTGCTGGGGTCTGCTCCCCTGCAGCTGAGACTGGTGCTTGCAATGACAGATGTGAAACCAGTATCTGTCTGTGTAGGTATTCCTCAGTCATGATCCTTCATCTGTGGTTCTCCCTGGAGCAGGGCAGATGAGTTCTCAAAGAGGAATACCCCCTCAGACACTCACTCCAGCAGGGATAACAAAGCATTGATTAACACTAGCATCATCAACTAAACATTAATGCCTTGCTCTTGGGTCTCAACTAGAAGTCAGTATCTAATGACTGAAGAGGTGGTTGGAGCATCTCCTAAATTCTGTCTCTCAGCTGTAAATGGCATGACGAGCGTTTCCTCTCTGTTACACTGACAAGCCGGTGAGATTAAGACATTTCCAGCTCTGCCATTTTAGCTTTGCTCTCAGCCATATTGGGAATGCTCACACAGCTGACAGCAGCTGAGAGGGGCAGTTCACCGGGACCCTGCCAAAGGCTGAAGCCTTGGTGCTCTCCCTTTGTATCCAAATACCTTAAGAAGCAAGTTTTGTTTCATGATGTGAGCTCTTGCTCAAGCCATCTTTATTTTCTTTTAAGTAGATTTGAAAACACTAGTGAAAGCAAGATTTCTTGGCTGCTAACAGTATCTCAGAATTAGAATAAACTCCCTGCACATATATATTCTTGAAGAGCACACCTAGAGCAAGTCACTTTCACCCCATGAGCTTTTTAATAAACTGACTTGCTCTGTGTGGCATATAATGAGATAACTTTCAGTGTTTGTGGCTATGCCAAGTGGAAGATTATTCTGAAGAGTGCGTTTCTTCTCTTGGGAAAAAGGAAGAAATTCTTCCAACTACAGGAGGGGAAATGTTGTCATATTCTCTTCCACTAATACATGGAAACCTGCTCTTAAGTAAGCTTTTGCCAGATTCTGAATGGCTGCAATTGCAAACCAGTAAAATGTTATATGAGGACACATAAACATTTTTAAGCATATCCTAGAAAAAGTTAGTACGTGCACAAACAGATATATGTACCCAAGGAAAAAGAACTCCAACAGTTAACACTTTTTTTTTTTTAACTGAATCTACCACTATTTAAAAACAAACAAACAAACCTCAAGCTGGCTCTAATTGTCTCATCCTCTAGCAATATCTTTCACAGAAGCAACTGTAATGCTCTTTCTTGACAATGAAAAACTCCACACCAGTACTCCATGTTATCGTTTTGCAAAACTTAGCTTTTGAAGAATGCCAAAAAAATCTGCTCTAGTTGTGTTTTAATAATTACCTATCATTTCAGGACAAGCACTAATCACACATGTGAATAGTTAAAATTAACTAAGGACACACCTTTTGACCCGTGCGCTTAAGCCAAACAAACTAACATAGAACACACATTTTATTTTCTGTCCTATCTAGTTATACCTTTCCTGAAGGTATAACTGAAGCAAAATTAAGAGAATATAGCTGAAATCCATAGCCCTGAATATTAAGGCTTTAAATAGGTGTGTGTTTTGTGAATCTCTTGCTTGTAATCTACTGCTTTTTCTTTCACTCTTTTTGACTTCTTCCAAGTAAATGTCAAAGAACATAAAAAGCCTCAGAGTCTTCCGAATATTGAAAGCAAACTTAGTTCTAAACTCTTGGTACTAAAATGTGTTCTATTTCTGAATTTTACAATGATCAGGGGACAAGGAAAGGCATTCTTAGGAAAAACTGCATTATTTTTTTCCATCTGGAAGTGTAAGAACCTAATATTTCATAATGTATGTCTTCTTATGTGGTTTCCAAACCAGGTTGTCTGACTGAAGATACTTGAGTAGTTACAGCACAGTTCTGTGATTTTTCAGGAAAATTTTTATACTGGTCCATGTTACAGGAGTAAAACTCTTAAGAGAATTTTTATACTGACTTCTGTTTGAGGTTCTCATTGGACATCAGTTACTGAAACAAGTCCCAGTCCTACAAATATCTGATTTTACTTTACTGGTCCAATTGATGCAAAATGATGTATCTATAAGAGTTTGGCACCTCCTTAAACTGAGGTTTGAGTCCTGTGAATGAGCCAGTACTTTGAAGTCATGCAGAGTTATGGATGTTCAAAAACCTCACTGAATTAGACCTTTACTGGTATTTATTACTGATTCCATTTTAATGATCTGTAATCTGAGGTGTAAATGGCAAAGTGATTTCTATGCAAACATCAGCAACAGACACCGAAGTCCTGATCCCCTGATTATTTAAACTATATTTAGGATTTTGCTTTGTGTAAATTGAGGTCACAGATGGAACACAAATGAAGCAACAACTACAGTGTGTTCCCTCATACTGTGGTAAAGCTTATGCCACTCAGTATTCAGAATTAGATAGCTCTCTTCAGCTTTAATAACTCTCCTTCCTCCTTAATTGTTTTTGATCAGCATGATCTTCTCAAGCATGCATGAGTCAGTTCTACCTAATACAAGAAAGGGGCCCTCTCTGGTATCAACAACTCTGTGACTGGCATAAATGCTAATAAAAAATAAGAAAAAAGCAAGCATGCTAATTGTGAATGATTTGCTTTCTCATCCCAAGTTGATGGAGGAATAATTTTGATGAAGAATTCAGAGTCAGGGATCATCAAGTGAGTTCACTTGAGATAATTTCCCTTTTCAAAAGTACAAAATGGTTGCAGCCGGAGTATGGAGCGGCATTTTATCTGTCTCATTCAGGATGGGATGAGCAGGCTGTATCTTTGTCAGCCATTTAATTTGATCAATGCAATTTAATTACGTTTCCATGCAAAACCACCTGTGACCTTCCATCTGCTAATGAAATTCACCTATCCCTGCACATACATGCACAGTGTTCAAACAAAAGTAGAGTGAAGAGTGTATTCCAGGAGGTATAAAGGAGATAACGTTTCTGGCCATATGAGCAGATGGAAACATCTGCTCATACTGTCCTTCTAGAGAGCTGGTGGACAGGAGCTTGCCACCTGGATTTCCTTTGAAGGAAAGGAGTTGAGAAACATGCATTCAGAGCAAATTAGAAGTGTTGAGGTGGGCTGACAGAAGCCAAAATGATATATTGCAGTTGGTTATGTGCACAAGCAGAAACATATTAGATGTGGCTTCAGGAGTATAACTCACCTTTTTTGCCTATAGAAACTTGACAAAAAGCTAAGGAAAATAAATATTCTAAATAAATAAATAGTCTAAAAAATGATAAATGGAATCAAAGTGAGTTAGATGTTTTGGGGGAGAGAGGGTGGTACAAATTTATGGCTGTTTGATGTTAGGTGTAAGCTTTATAGTACATGAAATTAATGACATTTTCTGTTTTTCTGTGCCATTTCTGTTAACAGAGACCAGCAGAATAATTTCTTGCTAAACCAAAGGATACCCTAATTGCTATCAGGCCACAGATCTTGCTTTAGCCCAGACTGAAACTGGATTCCCAAGTGCCTTCTCAGCTTTCTCTTTCACTATGAAAAAGGGTCCCCAGTAATAATTAGAAATAGTACTTAGCAATTCAAAATATATTATTTAATCTCTGCAGAAAATGTCAAGATTTCAAAAGCATTTCCTGGCCCAGTCCAAACAAAAGAGTCAAAATAGGGAAAGTTTAGATGGAATGGAAAATGATGCACATTTCATACTGGCAATCATCAAAGCAAACTATTTGTAATAGCAGTAAATGATTAGACAGTTTTAGAATACATTTCTCATCAGTCAATGAGGCTATACGGTTCTTTATAACTAGTATTTTTCTGTATTAATATAAAAGTTTGTGCCAGGTTGTCCAATAAGAAGACAACAGATGTTCTCCTCCATGTCCCACTCCAAGGAAAGGAAGAAGAGAGGTAATGAGATTTATGAATTTAGAAAAAAACTGAACTATTTTAATGAAATATTAATAATAAAATAATAAAAAAATAGATACAAAACTGTACCAAGTTCCCATGGAAACATCATCCGCAGGCACTGGGAAATTTCCAGACTGGACTCAGTGATAAATGGGAACTGGATTCTGGAACACACTGATGGGTAGCAAAGGTAGACAAACTGACAAGAGCCTCCTCAGACATCAGCCATTGAAGAAACAGAGCCACTGAAGAAGAGACTGTTGGAGAAGAACCAACCTGAGCCCTTTAGTCCCTCAGCTTTTATAGTGAGCACGGCAGATGGGATTGAATATCCAATTGGGTGCATCAGCCATTGTCACCTGTCCACTCCTCTTCACATGTGCGACCCCTCCATGGGGTAAACAACCCGGTCAGCTGACCCTGGTTGCCACAGGCACAAGTGAGAGCAAGAGCCTTTCACTCAACAGAAAGTTGGCTCTGCTCCATGCTGAACCAGGACAATCAAATTCTCATTTCATTAAAAATATTTCCTACTTTACTTACCTGCTTTTATTAAATCATTATTCCAAGAATCTCAATGTGATAGCTTGGGAATTATCATGGTGTCACTTTTTTTTAGGAGACTTCAAAATAAGGAAGTGATTAAGATCTCATAGAAAAGTCTGTGACCAAGCTGAGAAGAAAAGCTGAGTTTCCTGTGAGCCAGTTCTAGTACACTCAGCCAATGATTCTAAATCTGAAACAGAAGCTAAAATGAGGACTGGGATCTCAAACAATATTTCTTTCCCCAGTATTAAATAGGAAGGAACTCCAGGCTCCTCTGGGTGTAGAGTAAAAGGGCTTTTTATTACTGAAAAAGAACTGTGCTAGACTGTAGTTTGTTTTCAATGAAGTGTATGCAGAATTCTGTCAATTAAAGAAAGTCTTTTCTTTATTTCCAAGTTGGTGTCATAGTTACTATTTGTTTTCTTGAACAAATAAGAAGTGGAAGTATTCCATTGCCAGTTCCTATTGTATATCTCCTCAGGCATATGATTGCCTCTTTCAACTAGAGAACCTGGAAGTTCTTTCAAAACTATGTGTAACTCACAGGCTGAAATAAAAAAGAAAAAAAAAAAAAAGAAATCTCCATGCTTTTCAACACAGAGGTTTATAAATATCAGCTTCTCGTGATAAAATAAATGGAGCTTTGGAATTGAACGAGATATTGAAACTGAATGATAGTTTGTTCTCTCTCTCTTGTTTGTTTTTTTTCTAGTTTTTTTCCACATTTAGAAAGAACACATTAGTGAGAAATGAGGAAAAAAAATGATAAGCCTATCTAGATGAATGAGAAGAGATAAAATAAATTGTTTAAAAGGCATTTTTTAGTGACAAATAACAACATGAAATGTTGTATCAACTTTGCGATTTTTTGAATACTCTATTTCTAGGTTTTGTGTTGGGTAAAGAATAAGTTTCATTTGTGAAATGAAAAGGACGAATTCATCTGGAGCTGTGTTCTCCTGCAGCTTATATATTTTCATACATTGGTGTAATTTGGAGTTACAATCTAATCATAATTCAGTTCCTGTCTTTAGTAAAAGCATGTGCCTCTAATTTGCAATCAATTTGCGCTTGACACATGGAAATAATGAATGTCCTCATCTACAGCTGGAGACAAAAAGAGAAAGGAGTGTGCAGCACTTTGGAGGCTGGACTCTTTGGGCATTTAATTCCCCTAGTCTTTGGAGCCCGGGCATCCAAATCATACTAATATTGTGTTATAATCATTGTGTGAATAGTGATTCTCTTTTTACATATTTTGCTCACCTCCTTTGAACATGCAACTTGAAGAGTTTCATAACATAAGTGAGAATTTGATGGCACCACTTCATGATGTGGGGTCTAACACATTGTAAAGTATGTAAGTTTTACCTCATTGGGGCATTTAATGAAATGTGCAGTTCCCAAAAGTATGTCATTTTAACGACATAACCCCCTGCACCAGTACAGGTTGGGGGCTGACCTGCTCTGTGGAAAGAGATCTGGAAATCCTGGTGGGTNCACAGGCTGCCCAGGGAGGTGGTGGAGTCTCCGTCTCTGGAGACATTCAAAACCCGCCTGGACGCGTTCCTGTGCAACCTGCTCTAAGGTGGCCCTGCTCTGGCAGGGGCGTTGAACTAGGTGATCTCCAGAGGTCCCTTCCAACCCTGTGATTCTATGATTCTATTATTTTAAATCCCTCCCTTTTTAAAAGGTCTCATGCCTGTTTTTCAAGGCATAGCTGTAAAACTAATTTCCTGGTGTATAGAGATTATGGTGAAGGTTTTTTGGGATAAAACACTGAATTTAGAAGGCTACATGACACTGCATCTTAAAGAAGACATCTTAGGTTTGTGTTCCACTTCCCTCTTTTATATGAAAGGAGACTTGCTGGTCTCCTTTCTATCTATCTATCATTGAAATTTATTTTATTGTGATAATGGTTGAGATCTTCACACATGATCAAGATCACCCTCTGCTGAGCGAAATATAAACACAGAACACAATGATGGGCTTTCCTTTAAAAGGCTTTTAGCCAAATAAACAAGGAGAATAAACAAGTTAGGGAGGAAACAGATGGACAGGGCACAGTGCAATAGTGACAATCCTATACCACAAAACACTACTGATTGATAGAAAAATATCCACAGTTCTGGGACCAGAGGACCTGTTTTCTCACTTGCAGTTGTGAAGGTCTAAATAGTTGCTGAAGAGAGGAAAGACAAAGATGGTACTTATTGATCATTTCACCTGTCACTAATGAAATCACTGCTAGGCTCGAACATGGAACCTGTTTGACAGCAACACCAGATGATAGCAATGAAAAAGAGAAGAGAAATGCTGCAAGGCACTGACACTGCAAACACACTTTAATAAAAAACCCTGCATCTAGCTCCACTAAAATTTGGCAAGCTCACTACAACTGACATCTCTATATTTGTGGATTTAGGATTTCCTCTAATAACTACAATGATACAACAGTAGTTGCATCAAGAATTTTCTGTAGTCAAAGAATCGGTCAATAGCAAGGGTATTAAAAAGAATACTTCACAGCTAGTACACCGTCATGACAATTTAGACTTCAACAAAGACCATTTAAAACTGTTATTAATATTCAGAAAGAGTTTTTTAAGAAGAATTCTTAGGCCTTTTGGGATCATTTTTCCTATTGTGATATAAATAATCTGGTAATTATTGCCTCTATGAAATATGTATATGTTAATTAAGCAAAAGCTTACAGCTCACTATATATGCAATTTATTTTTTTCTTAATAAGCAAGGTTACCGTCTGGGCCTGAATTCTGTAGGAAATAATTAATAGTCATAGAAGCCACTTCCAACAAAAACCTGTTGAGAGTAAAGGAGCATAACTGCTCATAAAGGTGATGTATTGTAGCATTAATCAAGGATATAGATGCTGTATAAAACCAAAAGGTCAGCTACTGTGAAAAGTAGGGAAAAAGTGTGGATATAGGAGGTTAGCATTTAAGACACTTTGTCAGGGCACTGCCTCTCAAGTAAAAAGTTTCCAACAATCTTTACAAAAAGTGTGGTTGGTATCATTCACCCAATTCAGTAAATTAGTCAGCTCTAGAATGAAACAAGACAGATACACTGCACCAGCAATAAAAAAAGGTGGTTCCCTTTTGTTAATCTTATGCTTGAAAGGAGGACTTTATTAGTAACAAGCAAATAATTTTAAATGGCATGCCAGTAAAGAGTACATAGTAGGGTTTGTTCACAAATACTTGCATTAAGTGGGAATTTGGGTCTTTTTAATTCAAAGGACAATAGCAAAGGTAGCATCAATGGCATAAGGCAAGAAGTGTGAATCAAAGAGAAGTTGGGAATTTGATTGTATACTGACAATCACTGATTTGCAGCCACTGCTGATTAGCTGTTTATGGGATAGGAAGAATGCAGTAGGAAAACTCCATTCCTTCTGTCTTTCTCGTTCAGATGGCTTACAAAGATATCTTACTATATTTGAACACAATATTGGGAAGATGTGATATCTCCAACACCTGTGATTGTAGATAATGGTTCAACATAAAAAAATCAAATCATGCTTATGTCCGCTAATCCTATGCTTCTCAGTCACAGTATCTTGAAATTTACAGACCTCATTTTAAAGAGCAAACCCTACAAAACCCAATTTCATCATGCCTTCTTGCATTGTCTCTCTTGTTCTGCTGTACCTTAGACTTTCCATTCTCCACCTGCCTACTCTGATTCCTCCTCTCAGCTTCTGTCTCTGAAGCTGTGGTTAACTTGGTGCTTCGACACTTTTTATCCCACTGTCTTATATTTCCTTGGACTAATCTTCTGTCATCTACTTCATGTCCCTTCACAAAAAACCCAGCTTCATTTCTAAGACACTTGCCTCCATCTTCATCTTGGCATACCTACTCCAAGCAGTTTCTACCTCATGAATTCTGTGTCAGTCATGACTTTCAAAGGTGAGAGTGAAATTCCAAATGGAAATGTATGAGATGCTTCAGCAATGCCAGCCAGTGAAGAAATCTTCTCTTAACTATGGAAGATTGGTGAAAAACCTTCACTATTCTTCAGCATAAACTTTCAGTCCGACAAAATTCTTGAAGCATGTAATTAGCAGGTTTTTCCTGCTTATTTGTTGCCCAGTGTTTCTCTATTTATTTACTTATTTACTGGCACCAAGTAATTCTATCTAACCTTCAGGGATTTCTGTTTGCTATAATTTCAGAGGCAGGGGAAAGACAGACAAGTTTAAAAATGCATATGTTGTCCTTACTGTGCCGTAACAAGATTGGCATAGTACCAGTGATGTTTGAATTTCTCTCTTAGGAAGACTAAGATAGTTCAACCAGCTGCACTGAAATTGCATTGAAAATGGATACTTTGCAAATTCTCCCCGTAAATGAAAGTTTAAATTACAAAAAGCCGTCTGACCGGTTATCTCATAGTAAAGTGCTTTACAATTAGCATATAAACTTCATTTCTTTTTCTAATTACACATAGTAAAATGCATTCATTTTGCTTTTGATTACAAGCTGGTCTTGCCAAACACCTGTGACTGCCACAAATTCTAATTTGTTATTTATTTACTTCAAAGCAATCTTATTATCCAAATGATTCAAAGCATCAAAGGCCTTAATTATTGATAGTCAATTTGATAGGGTTACACTTTCCACGTCCTTGGGCTGAAGGCAATTCTCTGCTTTCTTCTGCTCAAGTGTACACTTGACTGAGCAAGAGGACATAAGATTCTGCTATTAAGTGTGTTGGAAAGTGTGTTCAAAAGTGTGTTCTTGCTTAATTGCAACTAGATTTAGACAATACCAAAGTGCCAAGACTGAGAGCTACAATCTGGTGGTTAATGGAACTAAAATAAATAAATAAATAAATAACCCTCCTTTCTAATTTGATGGTGAAACAAAATGTTCCTTATATAGCACATGCATTCTGTGAATCTGATCCTAGTCTGCACAACCCTAATGCTTCATGACTACCTCTCATTTATTTCAGGCCATAACACTCCAAATTCACATTGTTGCAACAAATGTGCACATGGCATGTCCTGTGGTCAAGATGAAACTTTTATGCTTTCAGAAATATTATACTCTCATAATGCCTTGAACTTATATTAGACTCATTTCTAGGACTTTAGGATACTCAGAGCTTCATTCAGATCATTTGTAATCATACCATTCTCCATTAACCTCTACAGCTTTTTCCCTTCAACATTTAAGATCTTCAGATATAAGAAAGATCATATTCAGACTGAGGCTTTCATAGAACTGATCATGTCGCACTGTTCTAAATAAATTCAAAGGTTGTCTTGTGATCTGACTCTAAGTAGTCCTTTATCCCTTCTCATTCCTTTTAGACTGGATTGTCATCCACTATTTCATTGTTTGACTGGTAAAACAAAGTTCATCCAGCTTGAATGCATGTCATACGATATACTCTGCTTAGGTACATTAGGGCTGGTGTTGTATAATGTAATGAAGATCTGTAGAAACCTACTTCATAGTAATCAAGGAGTGAATTAAGGAGGGAATGCACAATATCCTGTAGAATACAAATACATAGATACAGTAAATATAAACTCCATACAGATATACACATAAGTGGTACATGAACCCACACTGTAGGCTAGACTTTTGGCAGTAAAAACCTGATCAGTTCCAGTGGCTGAGGAGTGAAGCAAATCTGTGAATGGGTTACATGTGTCCCAGCGATATTGTGGTATCTCTTCCAAATCTCTTCTTCTGTGTATAGAATGTTGATGAGTTATTAGACTGCTTACATATTCCTTAAGTGAATTGTTAATCCCTGAATTCAAGGCTCACCTTCTTCAGTATGAGATGCCAGTGGAAACCCTTTGACATCTAGGCTTCTATGTTTTTTGTTTGGTTTGGGTTGTGGTTTTTTATATCATTGCCTCTTGCAAAAGAACCTTCAAACCATCTGTTCTGCTCTTGGCAAAATAAAGGGAACTGATTTTCAAAAATTTCATTGCAGTAAATACGTATGCAATATCTTAAATTAAACATCTTAATACTGTTTGCATATTTACAATTAGTATGTTTTGTTTTTCTTTCTTTTTAAAAAAGCAAAACCAAACCCAAACCCAAAGCATTTGATGTTACAAAGCCAGGAGTAAGACCTACATACTGACATTTTGTACAAGTGGGGAGATAATAAACAATAATAATCTGCCTGGAGATACAAAAAAAATTACAAGTACATGATCTGTGGATACTCTATACATTAATAGGAAGAGACTAAAAATTACTGAGAAACCATGATGCACTTATTTGTTCCACCAATTCTTGACATCCTAAGCAGCATCATCACTGGATGGTAACATTTTAGTGTTACCGATGTCTTAAAATGGAAAAAAGATTGTGACAATCATAATCATGTGGTAACCCCGAAGAAAGATATAGATCTTATTGTTACAGCATGATTTTTCAAGTTAGGATATCTCGTAAACAGTAGGACATAGCACACAAATTTTGAGGTCACAGTGCAAATTATGGAATAAAGTTGTGCTTTTTATTTTAGGGCTTAATCAGGAGCAATACATGATAAGCTGGTGAGAATACTTGAATCCTCAAGCTATGTAAGATTGATCAGAAGCAGATATGGACCAGGATAAATAACATATTTCTTGAAGATCCTAAATTTAAATGTTTGTTGAGCCAAAAAAGCATGATTTTGCTATTTTATCATGAATTTAAAAAGGTTTTCAAGATGTAAAGTACATATATATATAATTTATATTTTAAAAAGCAATCTCTCCAGCATTTTGAAATACAAAAATCTGCAAGCTTGATCTGAGGAAAGGAAAATTGACTGGTCAGTTATCCTTGCTGAAGCTAACATGCACAAGCAAACAGCATGGATAATGAAAAGCATATTAAATCCTTAAATGATTTTCATCTTAACAACCTAATGTGTTATTGTTAACTGAAGGACATAAAATTATTTAACTCCACTGCTTTCCACTTCTTTAGATTACTGGTTAATTGGATTTTCTAGGTAATTGGTAAAAGGATAGTTCCAGTCTCTCCCTTTCTCTCATTATCCCATCTATGGCTTTTCGAATACTGCAGCAGTACTGCTTTGACTGAAATTAAACATCTGATGCAGAGTTCCCTAAAGTCAGTGTAATGATTTCCACTAACTTTAGGGAGATTTGGATGAAGCCCTAAGAAAGTTGTACAAAATCTCCACCTTTATAACTGAGCACTGTAAGCAAGAGAAATTGTTGGATGGCCAGTGGTCAAGATTTCCATCCACTGTGAAAACAGATTTTTCAGTCGACCTCTATAGTCTTTGCTATTTCTTTTTTTTTTATTATTAGTATTACTTTACTTTGTGATTCTCTGTTTTCACGTCTTTGTGTATTTCAAATGTTACGTGCAAGGTAGCACCCAGCAACCCCAACAGGAATTGTACTACATGAATACAATTTCAATAAACCACCTTTCCTCTTCTGGAAAATTTAGCATGAAATTAAGCCTACTTCATTCTACTGAACCATTGCTACATCATCAGTGACTTTCCACTCCAGTCAGCATGATTCAAATCCACCTTACAATACCTCTCTGAAGAGTGAGATGGACTGTTTATGAAAATACAAACTAGTAGACTGTCACACCTGGATATCCTGCTATAATTCAGTACCGAAGTACCACCAAAAATTCTGTGCTTGGTTCACTTCAAAGGAGCAGTGAACAATGGAAAACAAGATTGAGTGGGTTTTCTATGCTACTTCAGTTCTGAAAGAGAAAGGAGTTTAGCTGGGAGAGTCCCTAGTGAAGCAGCACCTTTTTTCCCTGTGAGACTTGGTAGTGTTCTCCTACTTGGAAGAAAAAAAAAGTGTGTTTTTATTTTAATGGTCATGTATCAGTAGACCTTGGACCACAGAGAGGACACTACACAGACTATCCGAGTACAAGCTGTGCTTAGAGCCACTGTATTGGGTTTCCTCTAGAGGCAGTTGTCAGAGTGCATGCTATTCTACATTCACCCGCTTATTTGTGAAATCACTTAAAGATACAGCAGTACTCACAGAAAAGCTCTCAGGAGACACCCTTCCAAGCCGAATGATCAGTGTAGCTCTTGAAATTGCATCATTTTTCTGTCCCAATAGGGAAAGAGAGAGAGAAAGAGTTCACTGCCAGCACATTAATGGAGTGAAGAGGTAAGGAGGCCTGCCTTTAGCCTGCAGTAACAGCCCACAGCTTCCCCAGTTGATCTCTTAAAGTGCATGAGTGGTAAAATCATTCTGGAAGGGACTGTGAATGGCAGAGAAATGGATTACACTACTGTTATGTTTGCAGTGGCTTGCAGATGACCTGCCACAGGTCCACCCGCAGTCATTCCATGATCAATGAAGTACTTTATTTATGCTCAGAGCTATCACTTGTTAATGGTGAGTGCTTGTTGTGTGTCTCAAAATGCACATAACATGAACACAATGTGGCACTCAATTAAGTACACATGTCAATCAAAAGACATCAGTGGAGATCTCTCTGTCAGCTACATTGCTCTCTGCCGTAGGTAGAGCCCTTTTCATTAAAGCTGTTAGCTGTATGCCTGCTCATTCTGTATATCCTTTGGACTGGATTTGTAGTCAAAAGCAAGGGCAGCAAGAAGAGACCCTACANAAGAAAGATATAGATCTTATTGTTACAGCATGATTTTTCAAGTTAGGATATCTCGTAAACAGTAGGACATAGCACACAAATTTTGAGGTCACAGTGCAAATTATGGAATAAAGTTGTGCTTTTTATTTTAGGGCTTAATCAGGAGCAATACATGATAAGCTGGTGAGAATACTTGAATCCTCAAGCTATGTAAGATTGATCAGAAGCAGATATGGACCAGGATAAATAACATATTTCTTGAAGATCCTAAATTTAAATGTTTGTTGAGCCAAAAAAGCATGATTTTGCTATTTTATCATGAATTTAAAAAGGTTTTCAAGATGTAAAGTACATATATATATAATTTATATTTTAAAAAGCAATCTCTCCAGCATTTTGAAATACAAAAATCTGCAAGCTTGATCTGAGGAAAGGAAAATTGACTGGTCAGTTATCCTTGCTGAAGCTAACATGCACAAGCAAACAGCATGGATAATGAAAAGCATATTAAATCCTTAAATGATTTTCATCTTAACAACCTAATGTGTTATTGTTAACTGAAGGACATAAAATTATTTAACTCCACTGCTTTCCACTTCTTTAGATTACTGGTTAATTGGATTTTCTAGGTAATTGGTAAAAGGATAGTTCCAGTCTCTCCCTTTCTCTCATTATCCCATCTATGGCTTTTCGAATACTGCAGCAGTACTGCTTTGACTGAAATTAAACATCTGATGCAGAGTTCCCTAAAGTCAGTGTAATGATTTCCACTAACTTTAGGGAGATTTGGATGAAGCCCTAAGAAAGTTGTACAAAATCTCCACCTTTATAACTGAGCACTGTAAGCAAGAGAAATTGTTGGATGGCCAGTGGTCAAGATTTCCATCCACTGTGAAAACAGATTTTTCAGTCGACCTCTATAGTCTTTGCTATTTCTTTTTTTTTTTATTATTAGTATTACTTTACTTTGTGATTCTCTGTTTTCACGTCTTTGTGTATTTCAAATGTTACGTGCAAGGTAGCACCCAGCAACCCCAACAGGAATTGTACTACATGAATACAATTTCAATAAACCACCTTTCCTCTTCTGGAAAATTTAGCATGAAATTAAGCCTACTTCATTCTACTGAACCATTGCTACATCATCAGTGACTTTCCACTCCAGTCAGCATGATTCAAATCCACCTTACAATACCTCTCTGAAGAGTGAGATGGACTGTTTATGAAAATACAAACTAGTAGACTGTCACACCTGGATATCCTGCTATAATTCAGTGCCGAAGTACCACCAAAAATTCTGTGCTTGGTTCACTTCAAAGGAGCAGTGAACAATGGAAAACAAGATTGAGTGGGTTTTCTATGCTACTTCAGTTCTGAAAGAGAAAGGAGTTTAGCTGGGAGAGTCCCTAGTGAAGCAGCACCTTTTTTCCCTGTGAGACTTGGTAGTGTTCTCCTACTTGGAAGAAAAAAAAAGTGTGTTTTTATTTTAATGGTCATGTATCAGTAGACCTTGGACCACAGAGAGGACACTACACAGACTATCCGAGTACAAGCTGTGCTTAGAGCCACTGTATTGGGTTTCCTCTAGAGGCAGTTGTCAGAGTGCATGCTATTCTACATTCACCCGCTTATTTGTGAAATCACTTAAAGATACAGCAGTACTCACAGAAAAGCTCTCAGGAGACACCCTTCCAAGCCGAATGATCAGTGTAGCTCTTGAAATTGCATCATTTTTCTGTCCCAATAGGGAAAGAGAGAGAGAAAGAGTTCACTGCCAGCACATTAATGGAGTGAAGAGGTAAGGAGGCCTGCCTTTAGCCTGCAGTAACAGCCCACAGCTTCCCCAGTTGATCTCTTAAAGTGCATGAGTGGTAAAATCATTCTGGAAGGGACTGTGAATGGCAGAGAAATGGATTACACTACTGTTATGTTTGCAGTGGCTTGCAGATGACCTGCCACAGGTCCACCCGCAGTCATTCCATGATCAATGAAGTACTTTATTTATGCTCAGAGCTATCACTTGTTAATGGTGAGTGCTTGTTGTGTGTCTCAAAATGCACATAACATGAACACAATGTGGCACTCAATTAAGTACACATGTCAATCAAAAGACATCAGTGGAGATCTCTCTGTCAGCTACATTGCTCTCTGCCGTAGGTAGAGCCCTTTTCATTAAAGCTGTTAGCTGTATGCCTGCTCATTCTGTATATCCTTTGGACTGGATTTGTAGTCAAAAGCAAGGGCAGCAAGAAGAGACCCTACAAGTTTCATTGTCCCCTATATGCCTGAAAGGCTTCACATTTTTCAGGTTCTTTTGTCCTCAGAATTTTTCACCAAATATTTGGAAACAATGAGGGCTCTCAGCCCTCCAGCTTAGAGTGAGCACAAATTCCTTTCCTCATCCCTTCCCTTCCTACCTCCAATCTTTGATGGTGGGCTCAGCAGGGAGGCCAGAGACTGGTAGGCTGAGACATTAATTACTTGTTATTATGAGGAAAACTTGGTCTCCGATAGCCTCTGCTATGTCTCTTCATCAGCCTTTCTGAGGATTTCGGACTTTACCACCATGCAATACTTTTCAGTCCAATTGTTTTCATGAAAACTTCTAAGGAAAATATTCCACTTCTGCTCTTCACAGTTTCTAGTTTGGAAGTGGCAGAGGGTTAACATTAGTGCTTTGCTGTGTTAAAAACAACCATGAAACACTCCTCAGGATATGAAGTATCATGCGAGCAGCTGGGCACAGAGTAATGTCAAGATGTAACTCACATGACATGATACAGTTCAAACTCAGAAATGAGGTTTTAATATGCTGCAAAATTTAACACTATTAAACAGGAATTAAGACTCAGGCAATTAAAGTGCATTTGGAAAAGCTTGTAAAGCTCCTGCTTATGAGGTGGGAAGGGATGAATTAACTTTAGGCAGACACCAGGAAGCTTTGAGAGAATAAAAGAATACAGCAGCACAAGAGAGAATTTATAGTCTCAAAGTCTCTTTCTATATAGGTAAATCCCCTTTACTACTCATAGGTAAGCTTAGGAAGTGTTGGTTAGATGTCCAAGGACACTCACTGTCCAAGAGTGGACAGTGAGGTGGATTGAGAGCTGGCTGAATGGCAGAGCTCAGAAGGTTGTGATCAGCAGCGCAGAGACAAGTTGGAGGCCTGTAACTAGCGGTGTTCCCCAGGGGTCAATACTGGGTCCGGTCTCATTCAACATATTCATCAATGACCTCGGATGAGAGGACAGAGTGCACCCTCAGCAAATTTGCTGATGATACAAAACTGGGAGGGGTGTCTGACACACCATAAGGCTGTGCCACCATCCAGAGAGACCTGGACAGGCTGGAGAGCTGGGCGAAAAGGAACATAATGAAGCTCAACATGGGCAAGTGTGGAGACCTGCACCTAGGAAGGAATAACCTCATGCACCAGTACAGATTAATGACTGACTTGCTGGAAAGAAGCTCTGTAGAGAGAGACCTGGGAGTCGTGCTGGACAACAAGTCAACCATGACCCAGCAATGTGCCTTTGTGGCTAAGAAGGTCAATGTTATCCTGGGGGAGGTTCTCCTCGCCCTCTACTCTGCCCTAGTGAGGACACATCTGGAGTCCTGTATCCAGTTCGGGGCTCCTCACTTCAAGAAAGGCAAGGAACTGCTGGAGAGAGTCCAGCAGAGGGCTACAAAGATGGTCAAGGGACTGGAGCATCTCTCTTATGAGGAAAGGCTAAGAGACGGGGGTCTATTTAGCTTGGAGAAGTGAAGACTGAAAGGGGATCCCATCAATGCTTATAAATATCTAAAGGGTGGGTGTCAAGAGGATGAGGCCAGCCTCTTTTCGGTGGTGCCCAGCAACAGAAGGGGCAATGAGCACAAGCTGTAACAAAGGAAATTCCATCTGACCATGAGGAAAAACTTTACTTTGTGGGTGACAGAGCACTGGAACAGGCTGCCCAGAATGGTACCTGGATACATTCCTGTCCAACCTGCTTTAGGTGAACCTGCTTTGGCAGGGGTTTGGACTAGATGATCTCCGGAGGTCCCTTCCAACATCTGCCATTCTGTGTCTGACTGTGTCTGACTACACAAGCCTCAAAGAAACACCTTGGAAATCATTCTACACAAATAAAGCAACAGTGAAATACTGCTAGCCTAAGAGTCAGAAGCAAAGGAGTAATTTTTTTACATTTCTGCTAAAGCTGGGTCTTGAGATATTCTCCTCCTCCACCTAAAAACCATTTATAAACATAACCAGAAAAATAGCTTTTGAAGGTTTGGATTTTTGTCTGAAGGACTGTTTTCAAGAACCTACAAATCCATGTCTCTATGCATAGAATCATAGAATCGTTTTGCTTGGAAGAGACCTTTAATATCATTGAGTCCAACCATTAACCTGGCACTGACAAGTTAACATTAAACCATGTCACTAAGCACCGCATCTACACATCGTTTAAATACCTCTAGGGATGGTGACTCAACCACTTCCCTGGGCAGCCTGTTCCAATGCTTAATAACCCTTTGGGTGAAGAATTTTTTCCTACTGTCCAATCTAAACCTTCCCTGTCACAACTTGAGGACGTTTCCTCTTGTTCTGTTGCTTGTTACTTGGGAGAAGAGACCAACACCCACCATGCTACAACTTCCTTTCAGGTAGTTGTAGAGAGTGATAAGGTCTCCCCTCAGCCTCCTTTTCTCCAGACTAAACAACTGCAGTTCCCTCAGACATTCCTCATAACACTAGCTTTGTTGCCTGTCTCTGAACACATTCCAGCACTTCAGTGGCCCTCCTATAGTGAGGCAACCCAAACTGAACACAGTACTTGAGCTGTGGCTTCACCAGTGTCAAGTACAGAGCTACAATGACTTCCCTGGTCCTGGTGGCTGCACTATTTATAATACAAGCCAGGATGCTGTTGGCCTTCTTGGCTGCCTGGGCACACTGCTGGCTCATATTCAGATGGTTTTCAACCAACACTCCCATGTCCTTTTCTGCCAGACAGCTTTCCAACCACTCCTCCCCAGGTCTGTAGCATTGCATGGGGTTGTTGTGACTCAAGTGCAGGATCTGGCACTTCACTGGGTCATCTATTGGTATTCATCTCTTAGTATTTTTGTGAGAAGCTATTGAAACATTTTTGTTCAACAGCCATTATTCTAAACCTCCTGTGTCTTGCAGATGCTAGCTCCTTAATACCTGTCTTAACTTCTAGGTTTTCTTTCCTTCTTTTCTTTACAGTTTTGGCTTTCTGCTTTCTGTTAGCTTCAATTCCTTTCCACTATCTTTATTGCTTTCCACTAATCCTAGATTTTTCTTCCCCTTTTTGTATCATCTTCTTACACTTTTTTCACTGATACTGCATTTCTTCTAAATTTCCTAATCTTTTAAATCTAGCTGACGATTCTATACAAAAGCAACAGAAGAACAAAGGAATTTTTGGCCTGCTAGTTCTTTATCAAAAATTTATTTAATCATATTTTAGTTTTAGCTATGGGATAGTCATTCCATTGTTGGTCATGGCAATGATTCTAAATGTCCTTTGGATGATCAGATCTGTCCTCCTGTGGTGTCAAATTAATAGCTTTTGTATTCTGTCCTGTCAGTAAGAAATCTACATGTAGCTTTATTCGTACATCTGTGTGGAAACAAAGATCCAGAGGAATACTACTGGAAAATATGAGGACTCTAAAAGAGAACAGAAAGCTGGTTTTATTGTCAGGGGAGTGAGAGACCTCCAGAAGGCACTGCCAAAGGTCTGAATGTACATAGAGTTATTCAGAGGAAATGCCCAAGACCACTTTTAGCTGACTTAAGTTTGTTTGAAATCAGGTCTCAGTCTTTCCAACAACCAACTCAGCAATGTCCACTCCTTTTTATATTTCCTCTTCTCTATACTTTGGTCTTAAAGATATGCCTAAAGTATATGTTTTGTCTTAAGGTGTGTTACTGAATACTGTGTTGGTATCTAAATACCCAACACTGTGCTTTATCCAAGATAACTTGCATGGCTGATCTAGATCTTCTATAGTATATAGTATATTTTTGTTTCTATGGTATATTTTCTTCTGGATATGAATACACTGCAGAACGTGGCAAAGAAGAATCCAAGGAAGCAAGAAGGATCTCCCGAAAAAATGCAAAACAAAGACCATAAAAAATGTAAAGCCTTCTTCATCAGCAAAGAGCTATTACTGAGGGTCACTGAAAGAAGAATGGGTAAGGAGGGAAGGAGAACAAGGCCCACAGGCTCTGCATTATTGAAGAGACGGAGTTTCAGCAAAGGAATGAAAAGTAGAGAACTGGGATCCAGGACCAAGTCTCCACTGAAAATGAAAGCAGTGCAGAAGTACCTTGCTTTCTGACAAGGGAGTTTCAGGACCAGGAGACTGTTTTCCTCCCTGGGTGTTCAGCTGTCTGAGCTCAAGACTAGCCCTCTGACCTCAGACAGCTGTCAAACTTCAGTTCAGACTGTTGTGAAGAAGGAATTGTTTAAGAAAGACCTATGAGAAGCCTTTGCAGGCTAAGTAACGTTTTGCTCAGGAGTTGCATTTAAGTTGAGACTCCTGGTCTCCTGGCCCTTGGTCCCTGCCTGTTTGTGTTCCAAACCAGTATCCTTAGTGGCCTCCAGGCTTTATTTCTGTCCATTGCAGAAATCACTTGGCCCCATTTATTTGATGGGGGAAATTGCTGTTAATCAATTAGTCTAATTCTACCAATGCTCTAGCACAAATTGAACCCTTTGTTTTTCATTGCACATATGGTGAGAGTGCAGGTTAAAGGAGATAGAAAGTGTTTCCACTAATGAAAATGGAATACGCTTCAGACTGGTCTCTTCTCTAACAGCTTTTCTATTCCTGTTGAATCAATTCCTGTTTTCTCTTTGGAAAATAAGTTAAAATTCTGCATCAAAATTTGAAATATAATAAATTTCCTTTGTGGAATGCTGGCTCTTTTCTGGGTGAAAGATCTTTCAAGCTAATAGATGGAGAATGCATTTCTCAAGCTACCATGATAGCGGCAGGCAGGTGCAATGACAGCAGAATTCACTTAAAGGGACACTCCAAAACCACACTTTATTTTGGTTCATTTTGTGCAGCCTGCAGTGCTTGCTTGGAAATCACCCAGGAATTGATTTTTCCCTAAGATGTCACAAATTAAAAATACCTGAATAATTTTTTATGATTACTTTTCATAATTAAAATATTTTTCAAGTAGTGCTGTGATCAGCATCCCAGAAAAGTCAACTGTTGAACAGCTGGTCTCCATTTGCAGCCCTTCCCTCTGGGTAGCACTAGAGGCAGGAAAGTCTGTCCAAGTACCAATTCAAATTTAAAACAGTGTCTCCCCTCAATAACTCTAACACTAGCACCAAAGGAAATAAGTGTTCCATAAGTAAACTCTGAAGATATAGCACGAAGTAGATGAGGAAATGTCCTGGCTTCCTTCTATTTAAAATTTTTAAAAGTACCTTAGAGCAATACACCCTGATCTATTATGTCCTATGACTGGCATGCCTTTCAATGACAGTGTTTCTGTGGAAACATACAGATTAAACCTGCAGAGAACATAATTACCTCCTTGGTGTGAGCCCAGGGAATGTTGTTCAGAATCTATAGACCCTGTATGATCTTCATGATTTAAATCCCTTGCTGTCACTTTCAAGTCACAGAGAGCTTGTGTGGATAGGTCCCTGGATTCTTCTAAATGAAGTTTCCTGAATGAGAACAGCAGATACAGAGAGAGCACAGAGAAGATTATTGCACTCTAGTTTCACAGGAAAAATCTTTCAATGACATCCAAACATTTCAAAATATCAAAAGTATTCCCATCTCAAAGTAGGATGAACACTAACAATTGCAAAAATGTTCAAGACTGAAAAGATAGATTCTCAAATGTTTTGGGGCTGTGCACAAAGATCTATTCCAACAATCTCAAAATACATCAATCGCAAAAATTTTAAAAGAGGCAAAATTTTCTTAATTTTCTTAACGAAAGTAATTTTAAACTAGAAAATTAGGTTTTTAAAAAAATCTAAACAAGATACTGAAACTAGTTTTGAAACCCTTTCCAAAACAACTATTGGGTTAAAAAAATTACTGATACCAGTCTTTTGCTCCAAGAAGCCTTGCTTTATTAAATCAACAGTTTTAGTGAAAAAAAGTTATTACAAAAATCTGACCAGCTATATTTCCATTACTGCACTCTGAAATATGATCAACTGCCATATAATTTGCTTTTTACGTACCACACTCTTTGAACTTGCCTACATTTTTAAAATCTTAATCATTGATCTTTGTATAGGAATAATTCCCTTTTCCTTTTCTTCTTTCTCTCAGTTACATCCAGCACCTTTTCTAGCATCCTAACTTTGTAATGAAAAAGACATCCATGTATGCACAGATGTGAATTCTCCAGCACTTCTTAAAAGGAAACTTTCTTCCTCTTTCTTTCTCATTATGTAGCGCATATAAAAATTCAAAGCTCCAGCTGCTCTTTCCCTTGAGGATTTTCATCTTATATCATTTAACTTTTCCTGACATCTTTCTTCCCTCACTTTTATATTACAAATTTCCCCTAAGCAATGAGAACCTGTATTTGCATCTTTGACAGCAAAGGGGAGACTGACGGATGGAAGCAATGCTCTCTTTGAATAATGCAAGATGTTGTGACACTGACAGTAATAAGGAGTCCTAAATAATAGGTCCTTCTTGATACAATTTAAAAATATGCAGCCTATTGTCTCAGCCAAGAGCAAACCAGCTCATAACTAGTGCCTCAATAGTAAGGCTGAGTTCCATCCATCTCAGTGACAGCTGACAACAGGAGACTAATCTCTCTTAAAAATACTTTCCAATCACTTTTTCTGTAATTAAATCAACACAGTGTTCAACCATGCACAAGTACAGCAAAAGGGCTCTGTTTTATGACATTTCAGAGCAAGCAATGGGCTTAAGTCTTACTCATCACTGCCCTGGGGAAAGGTGGTGCCAATTACAGTTGTCTGCATCACCTAATCCCAGTCAAGACCCTGTTCTCTTTGGTATTTGCATTATTTTTTTCCCAGTGGTACCCACAAATATTAATGAACAGGAAAGAAATAGTCATAGAATGGTAAACCTTACAGGCTTAAATCAGCCACAGGCATAAAACTATCCGAATCCTGTAGCACTGACACTACTGGCTTAGGATCTCATCCTAGTATTTTATCTCTGTGTCTTACTGTCATTTTATTTTGTACAATACGTGCCACATTAAAAGAAGTCAGAAGGGACTTGGAAGATGTTCAAAAGGTGAAAAATTGGTTAGTCTCAGTTGTACTTTTAATTCTGCTTGTAAATTGATGCAACTTATACCATTAGAGAGGTTTTATTAACTTGTACAGTTTTTGAACTAGAGTTTCAGTGACATAAACTGGTAATTAGTGAGTTATAGGCTTTCATTAATGGAATTTTTGGAAAATGCTGTCAGAATTAGAAAGAAAGAAGGAAAGATACAAAAAGGGCAAACTGCTTGAGAATATGGTTAATTTTGTATAGAGACTTAGTCCCTATAACAGCCAATGAGACTTGCATATATCCTAATAGCTGTGCTCAAGTTCAGTGTTGCATGTAAGATTTTTTATGTAATAAAATTTTTAAATAATAGCAAAAACACCAACAGTTATCACAAAAAAAAAAAAAAGTAATCTAATCAAGAATTAAATTCTACAACCTACCTAAGGTACTTTGCAGAATTACCGCCAAGGAGAATGTGTTATGTACTTTTACATATCTTTGGCTCAGTGTGGTCCTGGAATACGTGAAACAGCACGTTCAGTATGCCTGCACATCAGACTTAGGTGTGTTATATGCACCCATACTAAGTTGTACCAGTTACTGTGCAGCCATAGACAAATGAAATTCAACATGAGATTTTCTAAACCCTATATTCACTAAGCTACAGAGCAGCTGACTGCAGCCTGCTTCCATGTCTCTCTATACCATTGCCATTGACAGTGCAGTCAGATTGTAACTTATAGCTGCATTTCTAATCCTGTCTTTGGCTGATGTTGCTGAGAGTAACTGCATGCCACGTGCACTGAACAAATCCTTCTCCAGCCGCAGCCATGGTTTCTATGGCCATACCTCACCATGTCAGCCTTATTAGCTGATGTATAAAGACTGACACAGCAGTGGGGATGTCATCTTAATATTATCATCCATTGCAAAGTACCAGTATTACCAATTGCAGATTTCTGTACCGTGGCTTCAAGAACTTTCTCCATTGCAACTGCTTCCCTGACATATTGCAGCTTGCAGTAGGTAGAGATATGCAAAATGAATGTAGCTAGCTGGCTAAAGCTGTTTTGCATTTTCACAGAAATATGAAAAAAATTCAATTTTCCTTTTATTTCTAAGAAAGTAGTGTGGATGAAAACACCAAGGGTATATTTTCCTCCTATAGGAAACAGAATACCTAGTTGGGATGTTAAAGTGATATCTTTTTTTGAGTTTATAATAGAAGTGGAGATACAGGACTCATTTCAAAATTTAAGACCTTGCCAAAATTGCCTGAAACTGAACCATATTCACTATAAAACAATGACTGCATGTATATATACTATATAATCTTGCAAATACATGTGGGGAATATCCTTAGAATAATATGATAGAAAAAAAGGCAAATGGAAATAAAATAAAATTTCATAGAATTGCACTCATGGGGAATATCTATGTGTGGTGCAAGAGTTTGCATACCTTCAACTGAAATTGTAGAGAAAAAAGGTTCAGAAATAACCTTACAGCTGCTTCTACCCTCTCTGCATTGCTTGTATGTTGGCAAAGATATGGTGTAATATAAAGGCATTCTCTCAGGAGGTGTCTGGACTTCTGACTCCTATTAGTCATCTGTGTTCTGCCTGGAGATACTGAGACAAATTCTCCATGGGTTTAAAAGATTCTTCAGTGCTTAGTGGAGATAAAAGCCACTCTTGGTACTGTTTGAAAGCTTCATTCCAAGGTCAAGGGAGAGCTGGCAACACACCTCTCTCTAACATGACACAGTACATCACCAACTCCTTCCTGCTCTTGCCTTTCAGCAGCTTTGGCTGAAAGTGTCCTTGTGTGTCTCAGGTCATTTCAACTTCCCTGTATTTATATGATATCTCAACAAATTCTGCTACTTATGTCTAATGGACTTATGAAACTGCCTTAGGAAACGAGGTAAGGGAAGAGCCTAAGTTTCCCCTTATAATACACATATACGTCACAGATGGGCTCGTGAAAAAAGGCCTTCTATTGATTCAAGCTATTCCATAAACATCTGGCAAGCAGTGTCTCATTCCATCTGCCTGTCAAAAAGTAGCAAAATGAGTACTGAAAATAATAAGAAAAAAACAGAAAAACAAACAAAAAGATCTGTAAAAATCCCAGCCCTGACAGAATGAAAAGAAAGACCAAAGTGATAAGACCTTGCCATTTAAGAAAAATAGAAAACTCTGTTTTCCACTAAAAAACAGACAAGACCTGTTTGCACATCTGTCTCTGATTTTCCAATGTTTATTTAATTCTAGTACTCACATTATACTCAAAGTGACCCTGACAGATGTTTGATAATGAAACTGCTTTGAAACTCATCCAGAGAAGCAAAATCTGTTCAGGGAATCTAGTTCTGTAGCTCAAAGGGAATAACTTCAGATCAGCCTGGAGCCAGTTAATACAATTACACTTGTACAGCTCTTTACTTGGAATGTTTGCTAAATGTCGCAGGGCAATAAATGAACAAAGATTGGCTAAGCATAACTTTAAATCCATCTCCTGCCTGCCTGTGAGGTAGAGTGTAACATGATTTGCCCCCTCTGAGGAGTGTGGATATTTGTGACTGGAGATTTGTAACTCTAAAGGGATACTCATTTGACCTAAAATTTCAATTTAAAATTGTGACGGCTGCCTGTGGCTGAAACTTTTTTTTAATTCACTCTTCTCTTTCTTTTCTTTATTCACTCCAGGAAATACCTCCCAGTTTCCAGTAAGGTTTATTCATCCCCCCCCCCAGATATAAGAATGCTACAGTGGTTCCACTTGCTTTTTTGCCTACTTACAACCACTGAAGCAAATGCTACAGGGGTTCAGGAGGCCTCTTATCTTCATGCCTTTGAGGCACCATACTATCATCCTATTATGGAACTGCCTGAACAAAAGGAAAACTAGCAAACAACAACAACAACAAAACCTTAAAATTCATGGGCAAAAGGTAGTATTTTTTATATTTCTGGAACTTCTTTTTCCTGTCAGAAGTCACAGTGATAGAGCAGAAAATTCCTGGTCTGCTTTTGTCCCACAAGAGATAGAGGGAGAACTCCATTTTACCATTCTTGATTTTAATGTCTTTTTTTATAATTCACTATTCTAACTAGGTTTCAATCACAACTGATAGGGGCTTAACCAAAAGCAATGAGAAGCCCTTGTCTCCATGGCGCTCTTCATGCTACTGAAATGTCCAGACAGCCTTTGCATGCAAACTTCCCCACCTTACTGACAAGCACAACACAATCCTCCTCATCTGGTATGGCAGCCAAAACCCATTGCTTGTCACTCCACATCAAAGAAAAAGCGATGTGGAATTAAATGTGGCTGCTGAGCTGGCTGGGCTCTATGAGAGCGGAGGTATTCTTCCTTTGAGAACTCCAATGGAAAAGACAGAAGGAATTCAATCAGCTTTTCAACATATACTTCTAAAGTAATAGGACAGCTTTCTGACTACGATAATTTTATTTATAAAGACAGTACAGTTTTCCATGGTTGTTTAGAGTAAAACATTCCAGCTCAGCTCCAGTAATGAGATTCCTCAGGGATTTTGCAAGCAGCATATACAATCTACGGTATAGCAGGCAGGCTGGACTTGGAGTAAAGCTCTTTGGAGGAGTTACCATGTCTGTTTTGATAACTGGTAAGTGCCTAGCAGCATGTTATGTGTTTTTCTGACTACATGTGTTTGGAACTTGAAAGCCTAAGAGTAGCAAGCAGGTAACGCAGTAGTTAGCTACAGAACAACAGAGTTTGTAGAGCAATCTGCACAACAGTAAGTAATTTTTTTACTAATTATACATCGTATTCTCCTAAAAAATCACCTTTCTTATACTATTTTGTTGTCCATATTTCAACCTCTCATCAGTTTTCTAATGCCCTAGGCTCAATGAGATTGTCAGAGCAATGATGGCAACCTGGGAAGAAGCTTACTTTGTTCTTCTTTTCCAAAACTGTGTTTTAAAGACAGGCTAAAGTCCATGGATGTGCCCTCTGACGAAGGTCAGAGCAGGTGACTCTCTTCTGATAAACAATAAAAGTCTTGTGAAGAATAGAAAGGAGATTCTCAATCAGGAAGGTTTGACAGTGGAAGGATCCATTGGTTGTATGGTTTGGAATTATTTTAAACAATTTGTGTTATCTAGTACATGACCAGCCAAAATGACTGCATGATGGGCTGGTTTTACTCACCTGTTGGGAATATTGATGAGTTGGTGGTATTAAAGCCATATACCACAGGGAAAAAAAAGCAACACATATTTTACCTAAAATACATAACACTTGCACAACAGGAAGACTGTTACATTGTACCTCAGCCGTCATGCATGAAGAACGTGGGTTTGTCATGATTTTCATGCCCTCATTCCATAGTTTGTTTTGATTCAAGCTATGAATCTGTATGCTGCATGAAAATGGTGATAAAGCCAGTACACTCTGCAAACTCTTAAAATAACAGAAAACCAAGCTTCAGGCAAGCCATCTAACCCCATTTTACAAGAACTGTGTGATTAATAAATTATTCTTATTAAAGAGTGGCGAAGGAAAAAAAAAAGGAAAAAAATAGCTAAACTTAAATAGTGCTATGGAAAAATTTTGGTAAAACAAAAAGCCAAAGATTTTCATTATATATCCAGTTAAACATTTTGTTTATCATAACAAAAAACCCCAAACACTTTTATTCCAGTATTAAAGGAGTGAAAATAAACTTCAAAATAAATTTCAAATAAAAAAAAAATTAAAAAATCTTTGTTCAGAAAATTCAGACATACTGAAACCGTCACCATTTTTTCTTTCTGTTATGATAAACTCAATAAAGCTGATAAAAATTCACATAACTTCATATGTTCTAGAACCCATACTTTTAGGGAAAATATAAACAAAAAACCCCATTTCTTTGCTTTGTATTATGTGGCTTAAGAAAAAATAGACAAAGGATTTTAAAAAAATAAAAAAGAAAGAAAGAACAAAAGAAAATAAAAACTACCAGACTAATGTGGACTTTTCACTTAGGTTCCCTTTTTTTTAATCCACCTCTTCCTCAGCTTCTGTATAGCCAAATATCTTACATTGATACCGAAAGGCCAGAAAAATTCACTTACATTTCTGGACCAATGTACAACAATAAGGCCAGTCAATTATGAACAATAATGAAGTGATTTCATTCAAAGAAGTACCACAGAGACACAGTTGTTTTGTGTAATACAAATGTGTAATAACAATATAGAACTTGTACATCACAATCTTTTTTTTTCAGGTTTGAAGCTACAAGAAAACATTGCCCTAGGTCATAGATGCTGAAAGATAATTGTAAATACTGAGAGCTCTGGAGAGAGATGAGAGAGCGTTTTTTTGTGAGCAAGATTCAGATTATTTTATATATTCTGAATAATTTTAGGCAAAAATGTAGTTCAAAGGGATACGCATGAAGTTTTTCTGTGGAAAATTAGTTGTTTTCAATGAAAGATTCATGGTACTTGTTGTACCTATCAGTGGCCATCATGACATTGACCTCAAATTTCTTTATTTTCTACAACAGAAGCCACATCACTTAGGGTCAAAGTAGTCTAACTGTTCAGCCCATCAGTCTTTTGTTCTAAACTGATGCACAGTTTCTGAAAACACTGTTACCAAGCCCTCTAAAAAATCATGATTCTGATTTGTAGGGTGAATCTCCTGGCATTTCCACTCAACATTGTTATTCCCATTCCCAGAATGAAAAACAGGGCCTCAGCTCGATTTTAAATCCTTGACTTTTAAACCAGGAAAAGCTCTAACTGTGTTATAACTAACATGCAAATAAGATCTGGCCATTCAGCTTTTCCTCATTTCCCATTGGTTTAAATAAAGACAATAAATCGAAGCCATGATTCTGACCATGCTACATGAGTCTGACCTGTTTCCATGGACAGAGGAGCAGGGGGAGATGAGTGCTTTCTCTGGCTGGCAGGGGAACATCTGAGTGGATTGAGCATCTCAATATCACTGTGCCCGTGCCTGTTCCATCCCTGAGAGCATCAGCATCTGCCCCCTGGCACTCAAATAACATCTATCTGGCTCTGACTACAGTCTGCGAAAGATGTGTAGACATTTTGGATATATGATGATAATGCCTCATCCTATAGTAGACCTGTATGGTTAATTGAGTCTATACATTTGCGGAGGCAAAGAAAAAAAATGACACAAAATCAGACTACTTTAAAAGATAACACTACTGCCAGGATCCCTCTTAGGGAATATTTTCAAAGAGAGATTGAGGAAAGTAAGTCAGCGGAACATCAAACTGCACCAATGTGGAACAGGCAGCTGTATATTCCATGGGTAGGGTTGCCATCCTTCCTTTAAGAGATTGTATCCTATTTCTTTCACTGTTTCTGTAGGTATCTTTCTGTTCCCTATTTTGAAAGACAGACAGTATTTCATTCACTGCCTGAGTAAGAAGAAAGCTGAATCAGTCAAATAAGTAACGTAACTGCGACTAAATCTTGTTCTTGGTGTAGGTTTCTCCCAAGAGAACCCCTCGTTTCTATTTAAAAAAAAAAATAAATACAAAACACCCTAAAAAAAATCAGTAATTTGCATTTATGCAACAGCTTTAAACCCAAAAGTTCCTAATCACTTTACAAACACCAGAAGACATGACTCAAACCAATAAGAAAATGCAAAAAGAATCAATCTAGCCTTCCCAAAGGAACTGCAACTAATATTACCCTATATATGGTTATTATCTGTACGATGATTTTCTTGATGTCTAAAGGCAATTTAATCCCTTATGTTTATCAGGAAATAAATATCAACTATATTGGCCATAACACTAGTTATCTATTGGTCTGCTGCAAGTACAGAAAAGACAGGATCATTCTGATCTAAGATTGATTCTTGACTGATGAATTCTGAATTGGTTTAGATACACCTAAGACATACATAGTGATTGGTTTTCTGATAGTCTATCAAGTCAAGGCTTGCTCCACAAAATGAAGAAAGAACTTTTACGATGAGTAGCTTAAAAAATGTTAATGAGTTACTAAGGACATCTATAGTTACAAAAACAGTTTATCTATTTCTCGCATTAGATTGTCAGGGATAAGAAGCACATGAAATAATCCTACTGTAAACAGAGAGAACAACAGTCTTGAAACTTTGTGTGTGATTAATAAATGTGAGAATATAGGTTTTCTCTACAGGTATAAACATCAAAAATGTGGTAATTTTGTCTATACTCATTCATACAGCTAACTTTGTTGCAACAGAAAATGAAACAGTGTTGTTTACTTAGGTCTCCATGGCTAAAATCAGAGCAGGTAAGATCAAAGTTTTGTGTTTTGTAATTAATTTCTCAGCTTTTTTTTTTTTTTTTTGAATGTGAAAATAACCAGCAAGGAAACAAACTTTTGCAATTGTTCTCTCTATCCATCTCACTTCTTTAGATGTTTGCAAGCAATTTTTTTTAAAACTTGCAGAATGATAGGAGAGAGGTTCTTCTGCTGTAGAAAAAGCTGATGCATGAGTTTTACGGCTGTATGTTCTGTCTGGCCTTTTAGCTAATCAGGCAATATATGCATTGCAATATATGCCAGTCCATCAGCATAAATGCAAGTCAAAAATCAGGGTGTTTTCCCTAATGCTTGTCTCTATCTGTTGCTTATAGTGTATTCAGAATATACTGAAAGCACTGAGAAAGAGACATGGAAGAAACAGAGGATGTTTTAGTGAGTGGATGTGTAGGGATGTAGAACACAAATCCTTCTGAATTTCAATATCATTACCTTTGCTGTTCACAGAAAAACTTGTTCTCTGCAGCCACTAATACTTTAATACCATGCAAATATCAACATTTTGGGTTTTATCTGATGGAATTGAGCTGATTTCAGCTTGGTTATGTTCAAAAAAGCACTGAGAATTTGTAGGAATAAAGCATAAAAATTATACTAGTCTCAAACAGCTTGAACTTTGGTAATCCATCTTCATTTGCAGCAGATATTATTAATTTTCACTTTGGAATACATTCTTCTATATACAAATGAATAAAATAGGACAGTAAAAAGGTAAATTTCCTCACTCAAATATTGCATAATGGAGAAATATATGCTTTTGAAAGGTCATCATTTTATTTTGAAGGTTGTGAATGAAATGTTTTCCAGCAATTTTCTTCATTTGCCAAAATAGTTTCAGAATTACAAGAATTTCATTATGTCAGCACTTAATTTGTAAAAATGCTGACGCATGGCCTTACAGGATAATTATATGCTGATCTTGTCTTTAGACTAACTTGATATGTTCACCAGCTAATGGAAACTATTTTTACAATAATTTTTAAATTTTTTTTAGTATGAAAATTACAGGGATAGACTGGAATTTTTAGTGACTGAATACTAGTTATATTTATCTCACAACACATATTTTCTTTTTCTGAAACACTGTCAGAAGTACAAAATCTGATCTTGACAGAGATTGCAAAAGCCTGTTAAATATTGAATGTCTTCAGACTAGGCAAAAAATTATGATTAATTTGGAGTGCACACATTAGAGTTTTGTGAACAGGTTAAAAAAAAAAGATGTAGTGAAATAGAATAAAAGTGATAATAAGAACCTTTTTAAATGTTCCATTGCAATTCATTATGAACATCCCTTTGAGAGGAACTGGAGGATACACAACAGAAAATACATGCTAAACTGGGGATAATGTTTTTTCCTTAAAGATCCTTCAGGTAAACTGTGCTCTTATAATTCCATTTGAGAAAGTTGTTCACTACATGAACAACAGAAGAGGAGTTGTATCACTTTATGTTCTACTCTTAGTTTCCATTTGTGTGACCTTTGGAGGAAATTTGTCTATTTGTGCTGAACTCCCAAGATAAAAACACTCTGATTTCAACTGTACACTGCTGGTGCTTCCAAAACAGTAGTAGCAGTGGTAGCAGTAGTACTAATAGCAACATTATTAACAGTGATAACCAAATACTGGATAATAGGATGCTAAACAAGGCTATTCAAAGTCATAGTAAGCAATGTTCGACAAAGAACATCAAACAAGACAAGGTTTGTAATTCTAGACATTGGGTTGCTGAACCACTGCATCATCTACTGTGTAAACATAAAATTTTAAACTAGGCATGAGATAGTTAACCTTATATTTTCCCTGAATAAAGAGGAGCCATACACTTTGAATTTAAATTTATTTCTACTTCATGGTTAAAAAGAAAAACCAAACAAAACCCAAAAAACTAACAATGAACAATGGTAAAAACTCTTGAAAAAAATGCATAAATCGGAAAAAAAAAANACCCCTCCACATCTTCCCACCTTTTTCTGAACTTGGAGTTTTTAGCTACAAACAACATGAACTGTCCTGGAAACACAATAGTTCTCATGAAAACTTCAGTGAGTGCAAGAAGGAAAGCCCTACCTTTGTAAATGCAATATTAAACAGATTTCATACAGGACACAAAGATCACTGATCTTTTCAATACCACTACACTTCAACTCAGGAAGGTTTGGTAGATAGAAAATTCCTTCAAACAAATATCTCTGTTTTTTTGTTGTTTTGCAAAGCTGCTTGAGATGCTTCAACAATAAAAATGCTTTGATGAACTTTGAAACCACTTCTGTTTTTAAACAAAATATTCACATTTTGGGGTTTTTTATGTAAAAAATTAAAACCAGTCTCAAAATAAGTGCAGAATGCATTCCTGGTTTCTCACCAATATAGCATTTTGTTGTAATGGTATGAAGATACTTCTCTTTTTGTGAAAAAGTTATTTTCACAGACCAATTCTAGTAAAATATTAAATCATCTGCCCCTGTTTGCGAATTCACCTAAGTGGAAACTCCATGGGTCCCAGATGAGTACTCAGTCTCCCTTTATATGGTACTGTAATATGTCTTGATGAGTCATTGCAGGTCCCAGGTAAATCTCTCACATCTTACAGCAGCATATGGCAATTATTTGTGCAGTGATATGCCTGCCTCAGAAACTTTCCCAGTTTACACCCTTTACTCCTAAAACTTATCAGAGATAACAATACTGCAAAACTCCCACTGGCACCAGGTCTTTGGGTCTGAAACTTAAGAATACGATTTTATCCTTTCCCATCTCAAGTATAATCTAGGTATTCAGATTTTCCTTGTGGTATGCTTTGTCCATGCACATCACCTTGAATTCAACCTGCATTGGCTGTTCTAGTCTTGAACACTCATGATGAAATTCCTTCAGAATCCTTCTGTCTTAACCTGCTATTCCATTTCAATATGCCAGTCTGTACATAGTAGTGATTAATGGGAAAAGACTGGAATTTGTGAGTTCATCCTTTGTGATTTGATTTTCAACAGTCTAAGTCCAGTGTATCCTCATCTGGCCTATGTCACCTAACGTGTTAAAAAACCACCAAATGTGTCCTATTTGCAAACTGAAAACACTGCTGTGCATTCATGAACACTTAAGTCTAGATGTAAAGCTGTACATGTAGCATTTTTAGGGGCTTTAATGCTACACTGGAAGTTCTGGAGGCTGCTGGCCTCCCTCTGTCTCCTCCTATAACCCCAACAATGTGTCCAGTGATAGTGTATGTTACAACAGGATAGTGAATGATTATCTGGGCTATTCAGACCATGGTGATTTGACTGTCAGAGGAAGCTCAGTTATCAACACCAAGATCATCATGTTTCCACTACCAGAGATGTACCAATAACATGACCAATATCAGTGCTGGGGAAGCACATTGATCATCAACAGAGAACATTGTTAAAAAGTAGTTGGATTTAGATTTAAGCCTCAAGATCCAGGAAGACGTCCCCAGCAGACAAATCTTTAGAAAACCTACTTTTTCCTTCCCAGCAGATGGGGAAAATGATAGGAGTCGGTTCAGCAACCAAGTTACTTACACAACAGTGAACAAACATGCAAAGCATAAAAAGTAAGTTTCAGAACAAACAATATCTTTAAATGAAACACAGATTGAATTGAATAAATTAAAGAGCTGTTAGAGCCAGACAGTGTGTATGTGAAGGTGGAAGGCACAGAGGGCAGGGGAGGGAGAGGGAGAGAAACGAGGACCAGAAAAAAATACTTTGTGAAATATATAAACACCTTCACATGGTCATATGCACTGTCTGAGGGTTTTGTTTTTCTTGCTCCACTGCACTGATGCATTTTGACAGGATATTTTGTTCTGCCTCCAGGGTTTTATGGGAAAAGGGACTCATGGGTTATTACTGTTCCAGTTAAGAGTTTTGACTGAAATGTTTTGGCTCGTTTCCTTGAGCTATGCATTAGCCAGCTGGTTTGATGCATGTACCATGCCACCCTGTTTGATCCTGCTGTTGGACTTTAGCTCCTGTTCTACTGTCAAAGGGAAGGATTATTATGAATGTTCTCATTAATATTCACACTGAAGAGTGATCTGACTGCCACTTCACTCGTACTGCAGGTTAAGTGAGGGTACCCTGTCAAAACAGAGAAAAGTCTTTAGCTCTTCTAATGCAAACCAGTCTTAGAGAGGGTTTTGAGCAGAAAATTAGATTCCAGTACTCAGGGCTTCCATCTTCTCCAACACTGATTTACTGTGTCAAAATCTCTTCTTCAATAAGGAGAGTAATATCTGCCTCTTTCAGAAGGGAGGAAAAATATATTTTTAAATATTTTACAACATTTTATTGCAAAACCTTTTACAGGGGTTTGCAATAAAATAGTTGCATAAAATCTTATAAAGTCATGAACTTATAAGTAACATGACAAGCTTTGATGCAGTAATTAAAATCCTTTCTCATGGTCAGGACCTCAGTATGCAATATATCACACAAACCAAAAATGCCATCTGGATGGCTATTACACACCAGCACCCTGCAAGAAGAGCCAGAAGGTGCAGAGGAGGCTGGAGCCCTCTGCCCACCCAGTCCTGACAGGAGGTAACAGCCTACGGAGCTGAGGGCAGACACTATGTGATAGGGCAGACAGTTCTCCATAAGGCTGCTCTCCAGAGGCGCTGGGCAAGATCAGGGAAAGAGATCTGCTGGGTACTGTCAACTTGAGAAAAAAGGTGCACACATGTATCAAAATTTTCAGAACATAGTTTTAAACGCAGTGGAAATCTAGTCCTTAAGCAAGTAACACGTATCTGCTGTATTTCTTAACAGCATGTTCCTGCTATCCAACTTACACTAGCTTAAAATTGATCATATGTTAATATATCTTTAAAATGACCAAAACTATGTTCTATTCTCATAATGGCTTTCCAGGATGACTTAGTTCTGCTTTAGAACACATTGAGAAATTGAGACTATACTATTACTGGTCTCAGTGGAGTATGTTACTGGTGTACGAAGCTGCTGAGGAAGATTATTGCTTCTGTCAGCCCACTGCAGTGGATTTGCTGACTTCCTGTGACACTGAATTCTAGAGGCTGACCACAAACCAAGGAAAAGAAGTGATGTGAAGGGAAGTCAAACTCTAAGAAATTTTCCTACCATGACTGAAAGGGAAAAGTTTTGTGATTTTTATGAAGGATCTACAACTTGTGTAGCATCTCTTTGGCTCTGTACAGCAATGATCTCCTTGGATTTTTGCTATTAATCTCAGAAGAAAACCAATTCTTTCTTGCTCTGTGAGACAGGATGCCAAATTAATACTCATGGCATAGTCCCCAAGTTCAATATAAATTAACCTTTTGTTTTTCTTATGCAGCTGCATACTATATATCCTGAGTGCATTAGCTTCTGTTTACTCTAGACACAGCTACAACAATGGATTATATCCATGAACCTGCTACATGCCAATAGATACAGAAAAAGCAGTGTCAGTTTGAGCAATTACCAGCAAATTTGTGTTTATCCCAAGGTTAACAGAAGTCCACCTGGTGTTTTAAATAGCATCTCGCATAAGTACCTGGTGAAGTAGCAGGCAGGTGACACCCTGAAGGTATTTAGCTCTAGACAAGAACTGAAGCACACAAATGTAAATACCATAAACAGGCCTGAACTCAAAATATACCTTCAAAAACTCAGTTCAGTTGCAGCCTGACAGAATAAATGACTGCTACAGATAGGCCAAGAGCTTTTTTGTAAGTGGTCTGCCCCGTCTCTCTGTTGGTAATTGCCATATCGTCTCAGGACTGGCAGAACAAGCCCAACTCCTCAGCCATTGTCATTTACAGGGTGACACAACTGCAAGGCCACCTCCATTGCTCTAAACTAATAAAATTAACTGTCAGATGCACACATCAGGCTGGCACACATTTATTCTTCTGACACATTTGTCTCTGGCTGGGACAGACTGAAAGCTAAAGGCAGCCGATTGTTCATACCAGCTCAACAGATTGGGTCTTGGTCAACTCCTTAGTCCATATGGTCTTGGACAACTTATTGCTGATCTCAGGTTTAAACCTCTTTGGAAGTCACAAGGTAAACATTTCCCTGATTCTCCTTCCTAACAAAAATCCTCCACTGTTTGGGTTTTTTTATTTCTCTCCTCAGTCCACCTCCCACTAAACAGTGGTGCGAGCAGATCCTATGCAGGAGTCTCTGTGAAAAAAAAATTAGGGATGTGAAGATTGCAGTTGAGTGAGATGTCTTCTCAAATGCAAAATCACGCGACCTGAGGACACAAGATGTTTTTCTTGTGTCCTTTCTATTTTTCGGCTGGTTTAGACAGCCCTTTACTCAGAAAGTTGCCTTGATGTTTGGTTAGCATATTTTCCATGTATATTAAGAAAGAAACTGATTTAGTGCTGAACAATCGCTAAGTTTAAAGTTAAAATGTTGTGAGTTTGAGCCTTGGATACTTCGGATTTTGCCTGTCATGAAGAATTAATTTCAGAGTCATAAAGATGTTTGTAACAATTGTTCTTCCACCAATAAACTATATAGAATTTTAAAGCTTCTGAGGTGTTATGAGCAATCCTGATTTCTGAGAGAGTATAAATTTGTTTGTATCTTTAATATGAAAAATATAATATGTAGTGATTTTCATAATAAAATGAAAAGTGGACCTGTTGTTTTTATTTTGGGGGCACTTATGGATGTAGGGTTTTTTCATTTGTTTTTTTTTTTTAATTGGTAATGAGAGAGCTTATAGGGCTGGATTGTAACTAGAGAGATACTGCCGACAGTGGAGACTCCTCTCAGGGAACAGTTACAGTTCAGAACATGCTACAGAAGTTCATCTTTATTCATATAATTTATGGGAGTAGGCCTTGCTTCAGAAGGCTGTGTTACTGTTTTTATTTCAAGCCTTAGGTATTTTGGGATATGTCTAGAGTTTGAGTCAGGCAGATTGTGTCAGACACAGGTTGGTAAAAACACAGCGTATTGTTCTCAAAAAATTTTTCTTGACATTAAGCCAAAATTTTCCCATAGTTTCTGACCATTACTCTTTGATGATTATCTCCTTCAAAAATATGTTAAGTGACATCAACACATTAGCTATAAAAAGCACACTCACTTTTTAAAGAGCTGGGTTCCCAGAGCAAGATAAGAAGGCAGAGACTCTGCTAAGTCTACCTCTACTGGACACACAGCCAGTACAAATCCAGCAGCAAAGAACCTCGCTAAACATGTGGCAATGAGAGGTGAATTCAATGTCAATGGCTCATTCAGTCTTCTTGCCTCTCTGCCAGTGCTTCCAGCAAATGCCCAATTAGCAGTGACAGCAGTAGTGGTGTTTATGAGAAACTAGCCTGAGACTGTCATTTCTTTAAATTTGCAACTGCAGAGCAGACACAGGGTGGTAAAGCTTTTACGTCCCTATTGACATGCACCAGAATCTGACCTTGAACTGTTGACTTAGAGGTGAAAGTATTTGCTAAGTCAATCTGTCTTCCGTAGAGCAAATTTGTAACGCGTCTCTCATTCCAGCCTATTTTATTTCTCTTGAGACAAAGGAAGCCCTCCTCTGCACAACAGCTAGAACAGCATCACCCCAATTCTCTCCCCTCAACAAAGAAAATTGGGGGTTTTTTAGTCACCCAGGTCTGTGGTGAACAAGTGGATTGGTGAATCCCGCACTCATAAGTGAACAGTGGGAGGACGGCAATAAATATCAAAAGTGTAAAGTCCTAAGTTATAAACACAATGGATTGTCACAGAAGGAACTACCCAAAGGTGACAATGAATGTGGTATTTCAGGAAATTATGTTCAAAAGTTTCTAAAAGGGTTATGAAAGAGAGAGAAGGAAAAGAAGGAATGTGCATGGAAGAGTTTGGTAAGGCTGAAGAAAACGCACACAAAAACCCAGCAATTACTGGAATGTCCCCCTAAAGAGACAGTCTGCTAATGTGCTGACATATCTTGTTGTAAATGTCTGCATACACTGACGGGCTATTCAGTAAATAACAGTACACATTAATTTTAAGCACATGGGATCGACTGCAGCCATACTTCTGAGTTGTCAGATATTTTACAGCATTCCTGATTCCATTTCAAAGTCTGAATCCCACTGCCTTAGAATCTAAAAAAAGATCTGACTCCTACGTCTGAACACCCAGCATGGAGGTTTTTGTTTTACATTGGTATGAGAATTCAGGTCTTGATTCTTTATTGGGCAGTTTGTTGCTTTGAACACCTGGGCAAATAATTGCTATTTGAATCTCCTTTTTCTCTTCTCTTTTCTAATGTTTCTACTGTTGCCCACTATAATGGAATGAATCCAGGATTAGACTATTTTTGATGTGACCGGGTAAAGCCCTTCTTCTCTATGACAGTGTACAGCTCCAGTTCCGTCTGTTATTCAAGGAATACAGACTTTTGATCTGGTATTATGGCTGCTTCACAATCTCTTTCCACAAGAGTAAAAGACAAAGAAAGTTACAAAATACTGGGGAATGGACTTGTACGGTGTGCCTGAATTGTGGACTCAAGGTTATTCTTTGTTATAGTTATCCTTTTCGTAGTTTAGCTATATGGCAGACAGCCACTTGTCTACCTCCATGCTTAATCCTTTCCAGCTCCTGATCTCCTAATAATAAAGGACTGGTTGAGAGGTGATATGGCTGAGCTCCTGCCAGCCAATTGTACCTTTGTGTATGGTATATGTATAACGGTACCTTTCCAAGCTAACATGAATCAGAGCAACCCACAAAAATAATCTGACTAGGACTAAAAAAGCCATGGAGATTAGATTATCACTGCCCAGTGGAAAGAGACCTGGTGCTAATAGTCAAAAATCGGCTGAATATGAGCCAGCAGTGTGCCCAGGTGGCCAAGAAGGCCAACAGTATTCTGGCTTGTATTAGAAATGGTGTGACCAGCAGGACTAGAAGTGATCATCCCTCTGTACTCAGCACTGGTGAGGTCGCACCTTGACTATTGTGTTCAGTTTGGGGACCCTCACTGCAAGAAAGACATTGAAGTGCTGGAGCATGTCCAGAGAAGAGCAACAAAGCTGGTGAGGAGTCTGGAGAACAAGTTTTATGAGGAGCAGCTGAGGGAACTGGGGTTGGTTAGCCGGGGGAGAAGGAGGCTGAGGGAGACCTTATCACTCTCTACAACTACTTGAAAGGAGGTTGTAGAGAGGTGGGGGTTGGTCTCTTCTCCCAAGTAACAGGCAACAGGACAAGAGGAAATGGCCTCAAGTTGTGCCAGGGGAGGTTTAGATTAGATATTAGGAAAAAAATTCTTCATCAAAAGGGTTATCAAGCATTGGACCAGGCAACTCAGGGAAGTAGCTGAGTCACCATCCTGTAGATATTTAAAAGATGCATAGATGTAGTGCATGTAGGACATGGTTTAGTGGTAACTTGGTAGTGACAGGTTAATGGTTGGACTCAATGATCTTAAAGATCTCTTCCAACCAAAACGATTCTATGAACATTTTTGATAGTTCTCCCACTGTTAAAAATTTTACATTGAACTGAACAAAGCTTAGCAAGGCTAAAGATTCAAATCTTCCACTTGAAGACCCATCAAATTTTGAATTAAGTGAATTAAAAAGCCAACAGTACAACTCCCTACCATTTTTAATTTTTTTAAAATATGGAAGATCTGCAAAAGAAAGCATAATAGAGGCAAGATAAGTGCTGAATGCTTGTGTGCCTCACTCATCTATACCTGGGTAGACATATCTCCTGTGTTTGAGGCAGCAAGGCTTTGTTTCCGAATATATGTTCTCTGCTGTTTTTCTAAGCTCAATTTGAAAGGTCCAGCTGTGTTTTCTTCCTTTCAGAGACTCAGTCTCAGACCCCATATGACCACAATGCTAAAAAAATGGGTTTTCGTATTCATCTTTAGCTGTTTCCTTTGACTAATTCACCCTGTCATATTTGCAAATACTATACACAAAAAAATAATCTCTCATGTACAAACACCTTCCATATCATTACAAAATTCTAAGTTATTTGCTTTGGTTTGTCTTTATATTCACAATACAAAATTTGTGGCAGGTAGATCACTATTATGTTTATTTCTGCTCTTCTCCACAATGAAAAAAATTGATGTCTTTACATTTAACCACACTGGAAGAAAATGATTACTGGGATGTTTCCTCTTGTTGTCATAATACTTTGAAATTTAATAATCATATTCAAAACAAAATTCTTCTTCCGACTTCTAAATATATATATATCTTCAGTTATACTCAGCTAATTAATCATAACTGTTTGAACAGTCCCATGTTATCATTAGCTAAAAACCCATCTTATCTCATTAAGCATAATTGAGGGGAAGAAAAAGAGACACCCACTGCAGTAGTGTGTATTTGTCCTAATTATAGTGATTTCACAAACTTAAAGCTCTGTTTTGATTATTTGGCTTGAGCATTTTCTTTGTTACTTAATAGTCTTCCAGGGAGGCTGCAGAATGCTTTCTCTGTCCTTGTTGAAAAGAATTATTTAAAAATGATTCGATGAAATATTGTTTTCCTTAGTAGTCAGTTATGAGAGAAACTGTGCTGGAGTTTGGATTCTTGTTTACACTCTGAGAAGAAATATAAGTTGGAAGGCAAACATGATTGAGTTTTTTGCTTATTTTTGAGATGGGCAACATCTGAATAAGCCAGTACAGGTTGCAGAAAAGAATGCATCAGGAGGCCTTCAAAAATAACACAGGCTGTAAAAGAGACATCCATTACATAGTTCCTATGCTTAGAGGCTTTTTAGTGCTCTATTTATTAGAAATGGTAGATCCTGCAATTAATGTCCTGCACCTGCATGTAAATATCCGAAGTAATGTAATGCTGATATCTGAAACAGGTCAAATAGATACTATTTCCAAAGTACTTAAGTACCAAAAGGTACTTATTTCTTTTCTCTGCAAATGGAACCTAAGGTGACTAATTCCAATGGGAAAGTCTATGCTTCTACGCTACCTGAAATTAGACGACAGAGTGTGCTCCTGGAGTGTGAAGTTTGGAGACTAACATCAAACTAGCTGGTAAACTAATTTGTAAAGTAACACCTAACATATTTTTTTCCTGAAAGCAAGATAGCATTTACTGTATGTATTATACCTCAGTAGAAAACTGGTACATCATCCTTTAGGAGAAGTAGCAGATGACTATTGCTTTCTGCTTTCTGAGTGTAATATGCTGAGCTCCCAATAGAAGGAGTTTTCTTGTGTTTTGGCTGTTGTTGGTTTTTGGTTGTTGGTTTGGCTTAAGAATCATTTAGATACAAGATCTCTGTTCTTAAGAGGTAGCTGCATAAAAAAAAACCAACTATGAATTCCAATAAGGGATTATATGCCACTGACAGCACCTCTTGCAAGGAAAGGCTTTGCATATAGCTTCTGCTCTGACTAGCTGCCAGTCTGCCCACGTAGAAGTCCATAGACAACCTCCATCCAGAGAGACTGAACATGGGCAAGAAAGTTACCACTAATCTAATATTTTCCTTGGCCATCATCAATCCCATGGGAAACTGAAGTCTTCAAAAGAAGCCTGTGGATGTAGCCAGAGCCATGCATGCAGCTTCCCTTGAAGAATGGAAACTGAATACAGACTTATGGGCAGCTTTAGGACACCTCTCAAAATACCATATGGAATTAGTGACAATTTTCACCTTCTGAAGTTCAAATGCTTCTCCCTTTTTAAACCACTAAGTCAGAAATAGGGTAACTTCCCAGCTATATTCTTCCACTTCACTATGCATCTTAATCTCTATTCCTTTCCTCCAGAAAAGCTCTTTGCAGGTCACTGTTGTATCACTGGACTGCTCTTCAAACAGATCTAGTTACTGGTGGGAACAAAAATAGATGAATGCCTGCACATCAGGCTTCACATTTTCAGGCTGGAAGTTTGAAATGTCCTTCAAACCTTTACAGAAAATTCAAGAATTATGTACAAACCACAAACTATAGCCCTGGACTGGATCTTCCTAAATCTTTGGTTAACACTGAAAGTATCCTATAAAGTCATTATACAGGCAAGAGAGACAGATGTCGTTGGAGCTTTAATCTTTTCCTTAAAACTACCTTGGAGAACAAGAAAAATTTCAGATTTCTCCTTGAATGAAGGGACAGAGAAGACAACAATTCCAAGAAAAGAGTAGTTGCCTGAGGCAATAGTAGGACAAAAGGGAACTGAAAATCTGTGAAGGAGGAGATTGGCAAGGGGAAGAGAACCCAAATATCTATTCACACTTTATTTCATTAAATGTCTTGTGCTGTCCCATGTTACCTGCAGAAAATACTCTCAAGATTTGTGGCAAAATGTCCTGACATCTGTCAGGTCTCCTCAGCCAAATGCAGGTAATCACCCTCTTCATCAAGGCTTCTGGCTGCTGGAGGTTTGAACTGAACCTTGCAACAGGCCACAGCTGTCACTGAACAACCTTACCATCTATGAGACAACAAATTGCCATGCTGCATCATGAACAGCACAGGAATTGAAATCTGGGAGCCAAGAGAACAAACACACATGGTAGAGCCCTGTAATTAATTCTTTTTTTTTGCTGTGGCCCTTTTATCAAGAGTATATTTGTCCCACAGGATATGCTCTGCTGTCTGAAATACACAAAAATGGATCTGGTACGCTCTTCTTACTTTCTCTTTCTCAGACACACACATGCCTTTCTGATGGATATTGGAAAAGCTGGGGTAAATGGAAAATGCTCCCTGCTTATACAACTGCTGTAACAGCAGCAGTTGGAGAAGAATACAAGTAATAACAATAATACTATTATCTGTAACCAGTCTGTTGAAGATACTGTTTGATGTACAAACCCAATCCTTTGTCTGTGTTCCACTATGTCTCAAAATTTCTGGTCCCCTAATATACTTGAGGCTCTCCAAGGGCATATGTGGATCTTAGCAACAGTTTTAGAACTGGTCTAGGGATGAAGGATTCTTTAACCTCAGCCACTTATGGCTTTAGAGTTGATACACTGAAGTCAAAACAACCAATTTTCCCAAACTCCGTACGAAGGGTCTTTTGCATATAAAATGTGACCACCTTGAAGAGGGCAGAGCCTTTCTAATTTGCCTTGCCAATGGTTCCATCTCATCTCAAATAAAAGCACTTCAAAGACTCTTGGTATGGCAGTTGCTGCCTGATAGACTGGTGGGGCAGAAATAAATATTAAAAACGTTATAAAAATAAACCAAGAGTATGATTCCATTAACTAAATGGGACTCAAGAAATGGCTACCATTACTCATTGTTACTCCCCTGTTGAAAGAGAGGAAGACTAATTATGAATGGATTTGTTTGTGTCTGTAATCCCTTCATATACAGACTTTAGTCTCTAAAAGAATAATTGCAAACTCAAAGTAGGTCTTCCAGAAATGCATTACTCACAAGGAAAAAATCGCTCCAAAATTCCAACTAATGACAAAACGTTCCTCAGAATTAAAAACTGAGTTAATAGGCTCACTGCTATTTGTCTCAGATTATTGATTAATATTACATTTGGTTTTACTTCCTCGGTGAAATCAATCCCATTCCTCAAATCAGACGGCTTACGCCTTGTCACTTCAATGTAATGAAATCAGCCATTAGATTCTGCACACTCCGTCCTGATATGGATTTATTGATGGCTCAATTGGTCGCCCTTTGTCCGGAGACTCAGGATTTAGGAGGGCAGTGACACCTGGAGGGAGGCAGCGGCCCTACAACTTTCTTTCTTTACCGGTAAAGTACCACTGAGAAAGGGAATCCTTATTAACGTGATGGACTTTTAAAAAAGGAGCAGCAGGAACAAAGCTGTGTTGATGCCTTCTAACCTACAACCTATTTTCAGGCATATGAACATGCTGCAATAGGCACTAATTTTGTTTTTCTGCATCTGAGCCACAAAGCCCCTCAGCTATTTTGAGATGGGTTGTTAGGATTTGCATTATTTTTTACTCCAATAGAGAGAGTGTGTCTTTTGCCAGAGTCATCAGTGAGAACACAGGATGAGAACTGGAAAACATTAATAAAAGCCATGGAGGCAGCTGTGTGAAGTGCAGGGTGCAGCCGCCAGGAGTGGCTCCAGCTGCTACCGCATTGACAAAACAGGAAATAATCCAAGAAGAGGATACATAAAAGGGGGATGTAATTCTGGGAGCTGCACACATTTCTGTTGCAGATTCCCAAGCTACAGAGTGAAAATCCCGAGCTCAGTTAAAAATTTCTCAAGGTCCAGGGTTATTCTGATGAAAGGGTATAATTAACTGTTGCATCATTAGTGGCTGGGTGATTTAGTTAGGACACTGAGTACTGGTGCATCCTACCAGGTGGGATGAACAACCATGAACTATATTTAAGAATGCATCATGCCATGCATGGTCCTACAAAGGCATGGGAAAATGGTATGAAAAGTAGACTGTACCCTGCATAAAATGCAGGTGAATTCCTGACCAAAATTGAGACCTTTCTACATCTGGATGTAAATCTAAACTATCTACAAATCCTATTTTCTATTAATTTATTCTATTATTATTCCCATTATTATTATTTTATCACAGCAGTATTTGTAAAAATTTACTCAACAAAGTGGAATAGTTAAGAATCCATGACTTTTACCCACTTCAAGTTGTACATGTTTTATCAAACAGAAGTTAGGGGAAATACTTAAAAGCACAAGATGCTACTCACCATGGCTGAATATGTCTTGAGTAGTTTGTTCCATAGATTCAGAGTGAAGACAGCTGCTTTTGTCTCTCAGACAAAAAAGAAGTGGTAGATTTTATTCCAAAATAATTAAATATTTGCCTTCCCCTTTCTGTTCCCCTGATCACTTTGCCACCTTCCACTAAGGAAGAAATTGGTGATCACAAATACTTCACAGATCACTCACTCCCTCATTGTGCACGTACAAGCATGTGCACAATTAGCAATATTGCAAGCATTTGTAACCTATATTCCAATCATGGTTTTAGCCTTTTAACTTTCTACTCCCTGTACTTTTATATGCCAGGCACGATCTGGCTTCTACTCTCAGCCAGATTCCTTTTTGCTGCAAGAAAATACACTTCCGTGGCTTTTTGCTTTTAGTGGTAGCTGGTTTGCGGTGCAGGTAGCAGATATTTTGTGGGGCATTCTGGGCTCATGCCTAGGTCAATTGCAATCTACAGGCTGGACATTTTGATATGCTGGTTCCTTGTAGCTGTGGACTCCCATGTTCCTGCACTTCTCCAGAAGGGAATATCTGGCTCAAAACTTAAAAGGAAGAAAGTAAACATGAAAATTTGTTCAAAAGGTAGTGGTGCAAATTCAGTTACATCATTCAGCTTGGTTTTATTCAGAACATTATATTTACACTAATATCACCGAAATCAGAATGTGATTTTAAAGTTTACACATCTCTTACAAGTAATTATTTTATAAACAAACAGGTGCAGGGAACTTTCAAGGGCAGCAAAGTAACTGAAATAAAAGGAGGGAGAAAATACAGTGTTTCACACAGAATTACTAGTAGGTGAGGTGATCTAACACCTGGAATAATAGTGTAGCCATCCCTTCAGGGAAGTTAGAGGGTTTTGCAGGCTACAGAAAGCTACAGAGCAGTACATGTCCTTACAGCTTGCCACTGATCGTGGTGCCAAATCTTCCCTTGAGGTAATTTGGGCAGTTCCAGGGGATTTACTGTAGCAGTGAAATGGGCCCCCAAAACAAATGGAAACCTGCTTGTGGGTACAAGCAGCAAAGCAGAACAAGAAAGAATCATAACCCTTCAGCTACAAAACTGTCATCGTGTGGGACCTAGTAGGATCATATTTCATGCAGATGTTTTGCGCCATGTAAAGTGACATTTCTCCTCCACCCATGCTTTCTCAGTGCTATTCAGTGCCACAGAGTATACCTGCAGGGCCATGCTGCCAGGACACCCTTGGGCTCAGAGGAAGTTTTGGCCAGTTCCTGCTTCTGCTTTTGGTCAGATGGGTTCCCACTGCGGCTGGGGGCATGCAGCAATGAGATCTCGACTGCAACCAACACTGGAAGCACTGCTGTCACCTCTGCACGGTGTTAGCTTCTCCTGCTTAAGCCTCCGGAGAGCATCTCCTGCTCCCAGGCGGGGTGGTTGCAGGATGCTGGCTGCCCTCCTCACCCAGAGCCACTCCACCTCTGGAGGAGCTCCGTGCAGTGTCTAATGGCTTGTCCTGTGCTCTGCAAACAGGTCCAGGGCAGCGACTGGCAGGGCACTTCACTCTTCTGCCCAGGGTACTCCTCAGTAAGAATAACTGCCTGGCTTCCCAGGTGTTGTGAGCATTGTTAACATGCATTTTCAAAGCCTTTGTGGTGACAGAAACTATTCCAATTTCACATCGTTTCATAATGGCCATCTTGAGTGCATTTTTAAAACTCTGATCTTCCTAATGAAAAGATACATTATTACAAAGTAGTACCAGAAAGCAAGCAGCCCTAAGAGAGGGTTCTTATTAATAAAGGATAACTAGTTTTAGCGTTGCTGCAAATGAGTTTATCTGTTTGACATGTAAATTCAGATGATTTGCAGGATGCGTTCAGCTACTTTTTTTTTTTTTGAGATATGAGATGCATTTTATTGATTTTTATTTTATATTATACTGAATTTGGCACTGAAACAGTAATTACTTCTCAACTGCTCAGCAGGACACGCTGCTGCCTGCAGCACTGTTGTAGTAAATCAGGCTACGAACTGACAATTAGACGTGCTCCTTGTGTAGTTGTGCAAGAGCACGGGAGGGGGGACTCACAAGTTGGAGTATTCTGAAAGTAATATGAGTGATCTCCTCCCAGCATCGTACAAATTGACCAAGACTTCAACCAGATGTCATACTCTGTTACTTTGCTTCCCCCACAAAGACAGAACTAATGAGAACTACAGCCACCTAAACAAAGATACTTTGTGGATACAACTCTTTCAACAGTTGTTCTAAAGTAAAAAAGGAAGAAATCAAGAGAAAGCAGTTGCTGACATAATTTTGTTTTATTTTCCTTTGCTTTCCTACCAAGAGTCTGGGGTCACTGTGAGCCCAAGATATTCATTATGTTGTTTCCCTTGGGTAATTCTGAAAAGGGCACAGAATGTCAGTAATCATCCCCTTTATGTCTTAGTGGCAAGTTTATGATTGAAGGATTACCTTACTAATACATGTTTAAATGAGGCTCTGGCAATGTTAGTGGTATTTAAAAGAGCTCTGGCATTTGAAACAGTCGACAACAAGAGATTGTGCTGATAAACACAATTGGGTTGATGTTAGGCTGACTCTGAGACTGAAGGATTTAACATCAGCTTTGTTCTGACACTTTGCTTTTTTAATCCGTAGCAAAACTAGTTTGTACCTAATGCTGAACAGAATATCAGAAAAGCTGAAAGTGATGGAGAAATTTTAAAAAGTTGCCAAATGGAAAACCATATAAAAATAGCTCATACTTAGTAGTGGGCGTTATTTATTGTTATTACGTATGAAAGAATGAATTTAACTTTTTTCTATAGGAATATTTTTAAACCAGTGGGAAGAGATAGGGAATGTAAACAGTGCAGTATCTGGTTATTTTCATTTACAACTTTAACTGTTCTTCTAAGTATAACAAATATTTAACTTAATTGGGTCATGGTCAGGATAATAGAAGGCCTGCCTACCTGCACTAGAAAGGTCTCTGTACACTCAGTCAGATTCCACTAGATTGTTTTGGGGGTTTTTAACTTGTAGAAAAGAAGTAAAAATTATTTTCTTAGAGGATTTTAAGCCATGTCCTTTTAGACTATTAAAATTCAGTCCATTATTTGTGAAGTCCTATTCAGAGTCTCAGCTGGAACGCAGTATTTAAATGCTGGATATAATTCCCTGATGCTACATGCTGAGGACGTAGGTGATTTACAAACAACATGACTTCTTTGGAAATAAATTTTTTTTAATTAACTGTCAAATCAAGCCTTTCACCTTTCTTTCCTACTGCCTTTGCTACTTCTCTTCTTCCATCATTGCTGAAAATCCTGCTTCTCCCTTTTTATGGAGATTCACCTATTTGTTTCATATCTGACATTTCTCTGTCTCTTTTGTTCTTTTTACTAGATAGCTTGTTTATTAAACCATAGGTAGCAACTGAAAAAAAGCTGCTTTTCTCTCCCTCACTACCTCAATTCTTGGATTCTCAGAGGTACACCAGCACTCCAATGTGCGTATGCCACCTTGGAGAAAACAAAATTCAGGTCCAGAGTCAGTCATAAATTACTTTAACCATGAATTTGCTAGTCATAAGCAGCATTCTTTTTTTGTTGGTTTTTTTTTTTTGTTTTTTTAAACATCAGCAAAGCAGGCCAAATTTTGTACCTCAGGAATTTTGGCTTGTCCAACAGAAACTGAGGGAATAGTAGTGTCATCATTGTATTACAGCATACTGTAGACCAAAATGTCAGACAGGTCTGGAATTCAAAAGTTACTGGTTCTAGCACAAAAGAAGCATAGCTAAGCCTAGTGTAAACAAAGGAACTTCATTACCTGATAATTCCTTTTTTGAATTTACCATCAAAATCACTTTTGTATTCTGGGTGAGAATCCTGTAGTTAAACAAGTGACCAGAGCTGAGAAAGTGTTTGCATGACCAAATGCCATCATAATGCAGATAAGGGGTTTCAGATTCCAAAATCTAGCTTGAACCTTGAGGTTTCTTGGAGCAAGAGGTTACAAAGGAGTTATCCAGTATTTTCTATCAGGTTGTCAATTAGTTTCCATCTGACAGACTTGACCATAGTTCCTGAAAAAAAGTGCAACCTTGGCAGTGCAATAGGTGAAGTATCTATTTTTAATACCTCTTGGTTTGCAAGCAGAATGTCACTCAAAGGATGATTTGGCCAAGAACTTGCATGTCAGTGACTATTTCTTAAAATGGCTTAATGTCTTCAAGGTGATTTAACACAGTCAAAGGGTTCAATGCTTTTCTTTTTATGAGATGGGAGGAAAAAAACCCACGTTCTTCCCTTCATTAAACTGTTAAATGAAAAGGAAGGTATTCAAAATCGTGCATTTATTACCACTGAACAGTTTGAGGTCTATCTGCCACATTAAGGCATTCAATGTGTACTGGTAAACTATATGTACCTAAATTTTGTTTCAAGCTATGGAGTACACTTCTCCTTTAAGGTACCTCTTTGTCATTCTTTTCATCTTAGGACAGTTTCAAAGATAAATGGAATTAATTGCTTCTGGATGTATCTATCTTTGTTCACTAGCTAGTCATCTAGGAAAACTAGATGACTAAAGTCAAAGTGAATCTGATGTGTATGTTTAAATCTTCTTATCTAGATGGAGTGTCTAAAGTTTTTTACATCTTATGATGTAAAAAGAGCACCTCCTTGCTTTACATCTTGTATCTCTTTGGTGGCATTAGACATTATAGGTTTACATCTCCTGTAATTTAAATGTTACCATTACTAACATAGGTAAAGAAACAGAAGTTAAAAGAGTTACCCAAGGTCACATAGAACACCTAGAAACAGAGCTAAGAACTGACTTCAGAATACTAGTCTTGCTCTCTTGTAACACTAAACAAGGAATTATCAGTCTTTCATGTGTATGTAAATGCATTTTCCTTCTCCAAATGAGAGGTTAAATATGTAGTTAGAAACTTGATGGGATCAAAAGAATGTCATTTCTCAGGACTGACACTGAAAATGCAAGTGCACCACCTCTTGGGATGGAGTGTATGGTGTTCTTCCACTTCTGGAATTCAGTGTGAGCCAGACACCAGAAACAGAGTCTCTCAAATCTCTCAAGATTTTACAGCCAAAGCCTCATAAGGGCAGCAACATCTTTTACCACATATAACTGGACCATGCCTTGGTTGGGCCAGACGTTCCACAAGCTTTGCTAGTGGAGTATCCTCTTGCCTAACCACATTCACGTTGACTGTGGTTTCAACTACTGCTCCCTAAGAAAAAGTAGCCTTCTCAAATCAGTCTTCCTCATTGTGGTTTGGGGTTTTTTTTGGTTTTGTTTTGTTTTGTTTTCTTAAAGCACACCAACTATAATTTTCTGCTTGTGTTAAGGGCATGAGTGAATCCACATCCCTCTTAACTTTGTTTCCTATTAAACCTACTTAAGTTTCCTGTACTAATTTCAGTTAGTAAGCGGTAAACACTACTTGCTTTTCCAAATTAAAAAGACAGGAGCAAAATGTCAAGACTGCAAAAGACACATAATGATTTTACTCTAGACTCCTGAGGACAGGGAAATTATAGGGTTAGGGAACAAGAATAAAATAATTATATCTTTTAAAATACTTTATGAACAAAAGCATTTATTTAACTAGATTTCTCTGCTGAGTTCAAATGCTTCACAATAAATTAATTGTGAAATTAATTGCAGAATTATAAATTATTTTTAAAGAAGCGAGCAAGAATTGAAAGGTGGGCTCTTTCCTTATAATAAATTTTCCACTTGTGCAACTTACACACATGAGAGGGTTTTCCAACTGAGCACTGTTTGAAAAAACACATTTCTGAAAGTGACATTCTCTCCTGATGTACCGTTAAGAGAACAGTATCTTAAGAAAGCAAAATGCAAGATACAGACAGCAGCCCTAAGAAGGCCAAATATAGATACTTGAAAATATACATAACTGAAGCTACCATTCCTTGCTGAATAAATCCTTACTGGTTCAGGCTAAGGAAGCTGAGACAGTAAAGTTCAAAAGCTGCTAACTCATGAAGTGGTAATGGTAAATATTGCTTAAAGATGACATACGTTTGACCAGTTCTTACATTCTCTCCAAGTTGGAGACGACACTAATTGAGGTGGATCTTTAGACTGACTCGTAACAAGAATGACTGTATGGTTAGGCTGCCTATTTGCTTATGACTTAATCCTAACATCATTTAAATTTAAGTCAAGATTTATTGATATTAAATAGCTCTGGATGAAGCTTTGTGACAGCAAAGTTGTCAAAGTTGGCTTTGTTAAGCTTTGATTTTTCTCTGAAAGTTTCAAGTACAAATGATGTAATTCAATTAAATTACACTTTTGGTGTCTAAAGTATACAAGTTACTTTCACCACTTGAAAAAAAATGTGGTACAGCAGTCCAGAATAACTACAGAATATGTGGTAGTGCTTCTTTCTATCCTCCCTTCTCAGTGTCAAATGGTATATGGAAAGGTTAACTACTATTCCCTGTGTCTCTCCATTTCTCTTAGATAACAAAGTTAGCATCAGGAGGCCATGACAAAAATAAGAAAATCTACCAGCTGAAAAATAGTATTTTGGTTAAGTTGAGGGAGTATGCAGGATCCAAAGCTAATAAAAAAATCTGTTACACTGGCTTCACAGGTAATTTATCGCTTGCCCTGAAATTAGCCGCCATGTTCATGGAAAACTTCAGGGACCCAATACTTTCAAAAATCCTTACATTCTCATTAGAAAGTCTAAAGCTGAACCTAAGCCCTGAACTTTAGCTGGCTCACAGCAGTATTTTGCAAGGGGAGATGTGATACTGGAATAGCGACTTTTTTTTTCCTTAAGGAGCTTTAGGAGCTTTAGGACCTCCATATAGAAGTCACTATCAAAAGTGAAAATATTGAAAAAAAATCCTACCAACATATGAATTTCATGTTTAGTCACTGTTAACATTTATTTAGCAATCAGAAAGAGAATTTGTAAACCTTGCCTCCTGAATTAAATTTCTGTATTTATTTCCCTTCTGCTAATGTCCACAGTTTTTGGCCATCTAAAAAATTATCCTTCAAATATAAGATCAGAGGATAGATCAAAATCAATGGCATAAATCTTCTTTTCCAAAGAAATTATCAAGACTTAGATGAATACAATGAAACAGGTTTTGTTATCTTACAGATCAATAACTGGAAACATAGCCATATGGTTACAGATAAGGCATCTATTAAGACATAATCCTTTCCCCAGCCTCACTCTATCTTTTCTGCTGAATTGAAAATCTCTTGAAAACAATGATGCAGTTCTCAGTGATTAATACTTTCCATTAGATCCTGCCATGCCTGTATTTAGATGCATCAGTTCCAGAAAAAACACAAACATGCAGAGGTGAGTGGAAATTAAAAAGTAAGGCAGACAAAAAATTAAATCTGTGTTTCCAAGCATGAAATGGCTTTAGCTAAACCTTAGCTCTCAAAGCAAAAAGTATCTTAGCAAGATGAATGTCAGTGGTCCTCTGAGCTGAAACAGTGAAATCTGCCTGAGCTGCACATGTGCTTCTCAAGGGCAAATCTAAGAAAGCTCCATGTGTCTCTGAAGAGGCTAGGAATCATAGAAATAGAATCATAGAATCGCCGAATGGTTTGGGTTGGAAGGGACCTTAAAGATCATCTAGTTCCAACCCCTCCTGCCATGGGCAGGTACATCTCCCACTAGAGCAGGTTACTCAAAGCTGCCCATCCAGCCTGGGGATAGAACATCCATGGCTTCTCTGGGCAACCTGTTCCAGGGCCTTACCACACTCACAGTAAAGAATTTCTTCCTAATATCTAATTTATATATACCCTCTTTTAGTTTAAAACCATTAGCCCTCATCCTATCACTTCAATCCCTCGTAAAGAGTCCCTCCCCGTCCTTCCTGTAGGCCCCCTTTAGGTACTGGAAGGCTGTTATAAGGTCCCTCTTGAGCCTTCTCTACTCTAAGCTGAAAACCTACAACTGTCTTAGCCTGCTTCATAAGAGAGGTGCTCCACCCCTCTGATTATCTTCGTGGCCCTCCTCTGGACTCATTCCAACAGGTCCATGTCCTTCTTATGTTGGGGGCCCAAGAGCTGGATGCAGTACTCCAGGTAGGGTCTCACCAGAGTAGAGGGGGAGAATTACCTCCCTTAACCTCCTGGTCATGCTTCTTTTGATGCAACGCTGGATACAGTTGGCCTTCTGGGCTACAAGCAGGCATTGTCAGGTCATGTTGAGCTTCTCATCAACCAACATCCCCAAGTCCTTCTCCTGAGGGCTGCTCTCAATTCGTCCTCTGCCCAACCTGTATTTGTGCTTGGGATTGCCATGACCCAGGTGCAGGACCTTGCACTTGGCCTGGTTGAACTTCATGAGGTTCACACAGGCACATCTGTTAAGCCTGTCCAGGTCCCTCTAGATGGCTTCCCTTCCCTCCAGTGTGTCAACCGCTCCAGACAGCTTGCTTTCTTCAGCAAACTTGGTGAGGGTGAACTCAATCTCACTGTTCATGTTGCTGACAAAGAAGTTAAATAGCACCGGTCCCAATACCAACACCTGAGGGACACCACTCATAATTAGTCTCCACTTGGACATCGAGCTGTTGACCTCAGCTCTTTGAGTGCGGTCATCCAGCCAATTCCTTATACACCTAGTGGTCTACCCATCAAATCCATGTGTCTCCAATTTAGACATCATGTGGGACAGTGTCAAACGCTTTGCACAGGTCCAAGTAGATGTTGTCAATTGTTCTTCCCTTATGCACCAATGCTGTAATGCCATCGTAGAAGACCACCAAGGTTGTCAGATGCAATTTGTTCGTAGTGAAGCCATGTTGGCTATCACCAATCACCTCCTTATTTTCCATGTCCCTTAGCAGAGTTTCCAGGAGGATCTGCTTCATGATCTTACTAGACACAGAGGTGAGACTGACCAGCCTGTAGTCCCCTGGCTCTTCCTCTTTTCCCTTTTTAAAAATGGAGGATATGTTTCCGCTTTTCCACACAGTGGGAACTGAACCAGGCTGCCATCACTTCTCAAATATGGTGGATAGTGGCTTAGCAACTTCATCTGCCAGTTCCCTCAGGAGCCACAGATGTATCTCATCATGTCCCATGGATTTGTACACCTTCAGGTCCCTCAGATGGTCTTGAATCTCATCTTCTCCGACAGTGGGCAGTACCTCTTTCTCCCAGTCCCTGCCTTTGCCCTCTGTGACTCAGGTGGTATGCCTAGAGCACTTGTCGTGGGCCTCAAGCACTTGAGTGGCCCTCAGGTCCTGCTGTTTCTCCTTTTCATTTAAACCCTCCAAGTGGCATTTGCAAAACACACATGTTCCCTACAGTTGGATGAACTCTTTGGCTAAATCAATAGCACTAAACAGCACATTGAACAGTTGTTGGCAAATCTGTCTGACCTAGGTTTAGTTTCTGCTTAGGTCAGTATCTCCAGTTGGCTATGGCAGAATTAAATTTAGTCTGTACAGGTTGTAATCGCAGTATGCTTTATTTGGGTCCAATTTTTGACCACCCTGAAGGCAGATACTCTCCAGCCATCACTTTTTTGTCTCATCTCGCCTCTTCAGCAACCTACTCACATCCTCCATGCTTTCCCTTTTCCAGAAATGCCTGTTAGAAACTTTGTTATAAATCTGAAGTAGAATGGCACATAAAAATGTTGCCTAGAGAGGATATTTTCAAAGATTTTTCTTAAGAAAAACAAGTAACTTAATTTCCCCCACATAAAAGGATTTTTTTTTGAAAATTCAACTGTTTTTTACATCAGCAAATAATTTAACTGAACATCTTTGCCACCTAAACTCTTTTCCTTTTTTGCTATAGTCTGTTCTGCCTTCTTATATTCTAATTATGTGCCCCCATTTTTTCCTTCCTTTTTATACCTTTTACTGCTGACATCATATTAATAATATTAAGAATGCTCAAGCAGATGAGAGCAGGAACAGCTCATTACTGCTGGTATGGGTCATTATTGACTCACTGCATTCTTCAGCGAGGGTATCTGCCGTACCATTTCATCTTTCAGCTTGATGTTTAAAATAACATTTTAATGACATATCCACAATGCAAACATGAGAGAAGGGCTTGGGGCAAAGGTCATCAACTTTTTTTTTCTTTTTAAAGCTCAGCGGAAAAGCTGAATGTCTGATTCCTGTACCAGGATTTATTAATTGCTTTAAGTTATTAAGACAGTGAGTCTTCTTTTCTTTGCTGTTCCTCAGACAAGGAAAAGTGGCAGAACAAAGGTTATCAGATGGAGCTGAAAGATCTTACCCATTTACCATTCTTGCACCAGACCTTATCCCGTTTCATTTGTGTATGGAAAGAGAGGAGTGCCCATAGCCTGGTGTGGCAAACAACAATATCTGTATACATTATTGTGTTTCAGAGGGGATCATTTACCCTCTTTAACATCTGCTCAGCTGCACTGGTTTTATCTGTATTTTTCCTGACAAGTGAGAACTGTAGGTGTCTGGCATTGCCTCCTCAGTTCCAGTGTTGCTGTGCTGAAAACAGGGCAACCACTTAATTTCCATAGGCCTGTGGGGTGTAGGAAAGAGCCTGCCAAATGCAATTTCCTCAGAGAAATTCCTGTTGCACTCAGGTGCCACCCACTGTCTTCTGAACTGAATTTTGCTGTTTCTCTGTCAGCATCAACTCAAAGTAATTAATGTGAACTATGCAATTACATGAGCTAAGGGATGAGGTATCATATCTGAAAATCATACTTCATAGCTTCTCACTAATCCATCTGCAAATGCCATCAGTTAGTCTTTTTGCACAAGAACACTGTTTCCAGGCAATCAGGGCAGAGGGAGAGAAAGAGTAAATGGAAGTAATTTGAAGTGTCATCTACATATACATGAAAGGTAAGGTAATGAAGTAGAGCTGAAGTTTTCTTGGAAGATCCTATTAACTAATTCATCTTTCCTAAAGTAGTTAATGGACCTTATGGTTTTGTTTATTGCAGTGTACTACAAACACCTCCCCATGAACCCTCTGGTTCTCTTCTTGGAAACAGGGATTTGCACTAAAAGAAAATTCAAAGAGCCTCACAAGCATAAGATGTAAGAACTGAGAAAGACCCTAGGGACCAAACCATGCACAGGCTGATTAAAGTTGCATTACCCACACCCTGAGGAGCTGAGATGGACTTGTAAACCAGCCTTAGTGTTATCAGCCTCAAGAGGAGATTCAGTACAAGCGCTGTCACTTCTTCACTGGGCCTGCTTTTTCAAGCCAGTTCCTGTTTCCTGACAAGGAAAAGGCAGTGTCTTATCCTTCATGTGTACATCTGGGTACAAAGTTACTTGTAAAAAAATTAAAATAGATCTACAGAACACCAATAAAGAGAGTAGCATAAGCTCCACTCCCCCTTCCTCCTGTGTTGCACACATTTAAACAGAAATAGAAAGCTCCTTTGAGCCAGATTCATGCTCTTTGTAATAAACTGTTGAGGTCAAGCTGGTTATCGTCAAGCTGGAGGATGAACAAAACTGGTTGGGTTTGCATGCTCTATGAAAGCAGAAAGGCCTGATGTAATTATCAAGTGAGATGTGCTCTGCTTTCTGGTGCTGTCCTACACAAAAGACGTATCTCTGGAAAAGGCTGTATACATATCTCGTCCGGTCACTGGCAGAATAAGATGAATAGGACTTGATCGCAATCCAGTGTCAGGCTCTATCTCCCTCACACACACGATGTATCATGATGGCACTCCTGCTGGAGAGGAAAATAAACTCTGCTCACCTCAGCCAGCATAGCATGCCTGCACAGGAGCTTTAGAAACTGTTAGGCAGGGTATTCTTAGAACACACCTTTTATCCTAGGCAAAAAATGCACGTTCATAGGCTACATGTGAGTAATTTCAGCCTCTGGATTTGGTGGATGCTGACTGTTCCTTTGAGGAATATATTTTGCTCTGTCATGGGCTACATCACATACTTATTACAGTGGTCAAGAAAGGGCGAGTTGAACAGCGGTAAGTGGGTGTGATTGAGTCAAAGTGACTGTGAAGGAGTCTAAAGTTGGCTCATCTTACTTGGCAAAGCCGCAGGTTAATATAGGAGACTTCTTTAATTTACACCTTCACACTTTCTCACATCCTCTTGTGTGTTGCAAAAGAGCAACTTCTGCAACTCTTTTAACTCACACCCTGCCTGTCATGTGCAATTCACACTACTTTACACACCGCGTCTGGGTCCTGCAGCATTCAGTCACAGGGCAGAGCAAGGCCAGGCAGTTGCTCCCAGCTCACCAATAACAGCTCCTACACAGCGTGCTCCAGCTCCACATTAACAGGAAATTAGGAACACAGGGTGTAATATTTGCATTTTTTTTTCTTATCCGTTCCTTGTAAGCCACAGTACCGGTAGTTAACTTGGAGCACAATAATATATATGGCAGTTAAAAAAGCAGTCCCTTGTGACTCTGCCCACAGATACGTGAAGGTGAGTGTAAAGATAATAGTCAAATCATGACATTTTACTCTGATGTCTGCTGAAACTCTAACAAAGTTAATAAATTTACTTTAAAATACATTTCCTCCTCCACATCCCTATTTCTATTTTGTATTGTTTCCATACTAGCTGAATCAAACTCCCACCCTCACAACCACAGGCCAGAATGTTTGGCTTATCATGTTTTTATGACATGTGCGGCTACTGATTTGTCAAAGAAAGCTTCTGTCACTGTTGATAAAGACCACCAGAGAAGAATATTAGGTTCAATGGTGTGAGATAGTTTAGGGTGGTTATTTTTTATTTTTTTTTTTTACTTTGAAGGTTTGTTTTCTTTTAGACAGGTTCCCCCAAGGTGGGAAACTTTCTGCAAGCACAAAAAGCCTCAGATTCACTTCACTGACTACTGTGCTGGGGTATTGAGTGGCTTTTTCTTACTGAGTGGTGTCTTAACTTCACATGGCAGTAGAAACATTTTGGAACTAGAGCATACAAATTACACAGACAGTACTATTTGAGGGGAAGAAAGGGTTGTTATGGTTTGAGAAATCCCGTAACAGTTTATTGTCGTTTAGACCATTATTCTATCACCCAGTGAACCCTCCTCACCTGGAAAGGGGAATCAGGGAAAGCAAGGAAGCACAAGGGTTGAAACATAAATAGATTTAGTAGGATAAGACTAAATAATTAAAAATAATACTAAAGAACCAGTATTAATCCTGATGCTCATATAAGATATACAAGAATTACACTCAGCCAATTCTATCGGTGCGAAGCTGTGCACTCACAGCAGTGGACAGTAAATGCCAGACACTGCCAGTGCTGTGGCTTCGGGAGGAAGGGGAGGGCTCAGGGGTCTGGCACCAGGGCAAGGAGTTTCTCTGGACTGCCGCTGTCAAGGGAGAGGAGAAACTATGCAGCAAAATTTCTTATTTATATAGAATGTGACATTCATGGTATGAAATAATCCTGTTGGTCAGTGAGGGTCAAATGCCCAGGCCTCGCTCCTCCTCATCCCTGCACCTGGCAAGGCTTGAAAACACTGAGACTTTGAATCCCACATAGCCTAGCTGGCTATAAAATAAATATTTTCACAAATTCAGACACTATAGTTTCCAAATATGGTGGTTTCCCCAGCATTAGAAGATAAATTAGCCCTGTGTCGCTCAACCCAGGACAAGGGTAAAGGAGGCAATATTAAACTGAAAATACCCTAAAGACAATTATTTCATTTTGGAAGGTGGTTGCTTTTTCCTGATACTAAATAAGCATAATTATAGTTCCCAATGACTTTTAAAAATATATTATCTTTTCTTGGGGTAATAATATTTTGAACTTACCTCACCTTTCGTACTCAAATCTCAAGGCACTTAATAAATACAAAATGAAGATGCGTAATGGATACTTTTTGAGGCAGTTAAGATCTATTATTCTTCTCTGTAGATAAATTTGAGCACGAAACAAATTATAGAGTTTGACCAATCACACAACTAGTGAGTCCCAGACCTCAGAATAGGACCCAGAGGCCCACTGTGCTAGTGTCTTGCCGTTGTGTAACTATTACATTTTAAAAAGCAAAAGGAAAGGAAAACACATATAGCATAGTCAAATTCTGAATTATATTTCAGTAAATTCAGTAATAAAGGGCTGATGATGAATACCATTTTTTTCTCCTTGCTCTACTGAATTATATTCAGTGTTTGCTCCATTTGTACTTCTTCTATAATTCTGACAGCAAGTTCTTTAGAAAGCAATCATTCTAACCCAATTTACATCATTCATTTGGTGTGCCTTTCTTTGTCCATCAAATCTGTGCCTTCTGATTCACTTCCTGACTCACTGCAGTTTTACGCTGGTGTCACTCAATTGAAATCAATTTTGTCTGGGTGGGATTTTACTGCTTTTCAGTGAAAAGCTGCATTTACTTTCCCAAAATAGAGTCTGAGGAGAGATGGGGGAGAGGACATAGGAAAAAAAGGGGGAAGAGAAAGGTCCTTGTATCAGATTCAGGTATTTTCAATAAATTGTTAACATGGAAATATTTGTAGACAGGAATTTGTTTGCTCTGAGGAGATGACTTCAAATCCAGGTCAGGTTAAGGTCAAAATTGGCTTGATAGACACCTTGAAAAGATGATTATTTGCATTACACAAGCACAGAAGCCTCAAGAGTCCATGATTCCTGCTAATGCATAACAGGCAGTCCTTGTGTCCAGGAGCCTGATCCTGTGAGGAGGGCACAGAAAAAAGACAGAAAACCTCTCGAGGGGTGAAGTTTGCACACCGGTTTAGAAATTGCTTACGGTTTTGACAAATGGATGAAAAAGAAAGCATAGAACAAAGGAAATAGCATCCCACAGTGAAGATTGAGAACTACAATTGGAAGAAATTCTGCTTTTTTCTGACATGTGTTAGGACACGTATTTCAAAACACAGATCACCTGAAATCTAGCCTGCTGACCTGAATCCAAGACTTCCCTAGATCTTTGTCAAGATCCTACATCAACTCTATTTCCAGGAAGTCCATGGTCACATTAAAATAAGAGCACACTATCTGCAAGTCATGGTGTCAAAACTGGTAAGAAACCTGTGCAGCTTGTGGGCCCATCCCCACTCTGTTCCTTTCTCCAGCTTCATTCAAATTCAGCTGCAGATAATAAATACTTTGTTCTAGCTGCGACCAGAATGATAAAATTCAGCTGGCAAGAAACTACATAAGCCTGCTCTCTTCATCTTTCCCAGGTCTTCCTTTGAAAGGTCAGCAGCTACAGAAGTCCAACCCCTGCACTTGCCAAAGGTCCATTTGGAAGGAATGACCCTTGGCTTTGAATTGGGGTCCTGCTGTTGCTCATAGCATACAATTGAAAGGAGGATCAATGGCTGCTGGCAAAGACTTTCCTCACTGGTCATTCCACTGCTGAGACTCAGCACTCTTCTTAAAACTAAAGCCAGTCTGGTCCTTTTCAGTGCCAATGGGAAGGGAGATCCCAACCTCTTCTCAGCCCAGACTTAAAGTTTGAACTTTTCTGCATCAGTAGAATTTGTCTGTGAGCACAATTCTTGTCCCCACAAATTAAAACTCTGAAACCAGATATCTCCGGACATTAATTTCAGGTTCCCTCCCAAGGTTGCCTTAGTAGAGATGCGTTCATTTTTAAACTGAATAAAGTCTGCAAAGTGAGGGAGGAGAGGTCCAAGGAATCTCAGATGGGACAGAGCTGACATATTTTCAGATGGTTTGTGAGCAGAGTTCTTCTCTATCTTTGCAGGAAATTAATTTTATTTTTTTAAATAGGTTTCAGGAGAGATTTTTAATTGATAGATACATATGTGGGTAATATTAGTACCTCATTCTCATTTACACTGATTTGACTATTCTGTAACTTTAAAAAACATAATAGTAATCAACATCTGTGAACCATCCACAAAAAACTTTCTAACCCTGGTCCACCAAACTTTAATCTTACACACTTTCTAACTTGGAGTTCAAGTTCATGCTTGTAATATTCATTTTGTAGTAAGACTGCAAGCAAAGCTGCTCCAGTCCTGTGTACTAATGCTTTTCCATGCTTACATCAGAAGGAAAATGAGTCTTACAAAAAATAAGAAGTGAAAAAAATTCTAACAAGATTCATGAAAAGTTCCTCAAGACACACGTATGTGAAGAGGTGAGAATGAGCATGCAAATGTACAAGCATGTTTACCATCACAGATGAGAAGTTCTTCGATTAAACTGTAACATGAATCCTTTCTCTAATTAGAACTTGTGCCTTTAGTGCTGAAAGCACAAAATAAGGAGGCTTTTGTGTAAGTGGGGGGAAAAAAAAATCAGATTGTACATTACCATCCCAAAAATTCCAAAATCGAACATAAGGCCAGCACAGCAAGGAAAGGCCAGCACATTAAGGAAAACTAAAAAGCTTTGTAAATATTTTCACAGTAGATGAGGATCTCTGCTACCACCACGATGATAGTAACAGTGAAGCACAAGATTGGTTTGCAGTGAGTCAGAGTCATATCAGCAGTCACAGAAGACAGGTGGAAATGTTTCCAAGCTCTTGATTCAGGATGAATTCTAGCATCAGTGTTTGTCAATCCACGATTTCATATTAGAAGAACATGACACACTGATCTTTTTCATGTTATTCAATACACTACAAATCAAGCACCACTAAACATGGACGGAAATTGGTGGTGGTAGTGACAAGACTTTAAATCATTTTATTCTTAAGCAAATGTTAAAATTTTAATCAAATATTTAGTATTTTCAGTCAACTCAATATTATTTATAATGGTTATTTGTCATCATTCTGCTGTTCTAACCATACAACCAAAGAACAGAAATATCACAAAACCTCCTACTTAAGGAGAACTGAGACCAGTTAAAATTAATAATTCAAAGGCAATGCATCTCAGAACATTTTAAAGTCCACAAAAGCAGTTACAAATTGAAAACAAGCAAAAACCCACTGACAATAACCATTATTGTGATGTCTTCAGTGATTTTTTTCAGTACTGAATAGTCATTAAAAGTTTAAGGATCTTTATCAATGTCTATGTTCTTTTAAAGACAAGTGAACAAAGCTCTAACTGCTGCAACAGCACTTAGCCCAGTGGATCCAGGCAGGATTCCCCGTACTGTAAAAGCTGGCAAGGTAGTTTCTGTGAGATTTTCTGAAAACAGCTCTCCACCTTAGTTTGAGCAATCTAAATTTGGTAACACCGCAACGACACTGTGAAGGCACGAGTTGGGGAGGAATTCTACAGAGAGGTAAAGTGATGAAGGCAACAGTAAGGAGTCTCTACGTCTATCTTATTTTCTGTAGAAATGGATACTTGCATTGCTAATGAGGTTTTAGTTACTGCTTTCTTAAAGATAATCTCAGAAAGGTGTCTCAGTATTTCAAATCTAAATAAAGAAAACTAATAGCATACATTGAATCAAGGCTCTACTGGGCACAAAATGACTATTATTTTTTGCAAATGGACTAGATGTTTCCAAGTCTCAGATTTGTGCACATACACTCAGGTTTCTAAATCTTCCTGATATTCTGTAGGCTCAGTATCTATGAACAGTAGGAATATGTTAAGTAGATCAAACTTAATTCTGAAGTTGTTAATCACAGAGAAGTTCATCATCAGCATTCCCGCAGTAAGAGCAGAGCAGGAGCAGAAGAGCATTTTCTTATATGTTTTTATCATTAGAAGACACTTCACAATGATAGAAGATGCCTTAGGATTTACTCTACATTCTGAACCCTGGTCAGGTTAAGTAAAGATAAATCAAGTGAGACATAAACCAAAAAAAAAAAGAAAAAATATTTAGTGCACATTATGCTGTATCTTGCCTATATGACCCAGTCATTTGAAACCCTTGCTTTAGGATTTCAAGTAGCTTTAAAGTTTCCTCACCGTATTAAATTAACTATGCAAGTTCATAAGCAACTTGTAGTACAAAGCTGGTAAGAGTTACTGGTGCCTATTGGCACAACTACAATAGTCCATTTGCACTGTGACCTTGCCTCTTTCCTGCGTCCTCCCCATAATTAATGCAGGAATCAGCTTCTTTTGTTTTGCAGTTCAGAGGAGGAAAGGCAATAGCAGCTCAATTACCCTCCACTATTATCCAGTGTCAGCACACTCCATCCAAAAATGCCAACAATATGCTTGTCTGCACGGCACAAATCTTGTGCATGCGTTTAGACAACAAGCTGGTATTTCTTAAAAGTAGTCTTTATGATGTGATTTCTGGATAACAGGGAAGCATCCTTAGGCGCTGACAATAGAAATTTCCCTTAACAGTTGGTCCCTGCATTGTGGTTTCCTTCTGGATATAACTCCATCACATCTGTCTGAAAAGAAGTAATAATATGATAACTATGACTGTATCTCTCTGCACTTAAGTACCTGACAAAGTCATTGGGGCTTTTGAGGTGGTGACCACATCAAGTGTCTCTATATCCAAAAAAAAAAATTTCTGCTCTTGATACCACTTAAATAAGAAATCACAAGACTGGGAGGTTGTGCAGGATGTCTTTGTGCCAGCTGGACATCTGTGGAAGATTTCGGTTCAGGGACTTGACTAAAACATAGAATAACTATGTGGCACAGGCAAAAGTTGTATACAGTTTAACAGCNTTTTAGTTTTCCATCTTTTATTTTATTTTAATTTTAGCCTGCCTCACACACTTTTGAGTTCTCTGGAAATAATATCTGAAGGCAGTTGGTGTAGGTGTTTGATAGTTTAGGAATGGCCTACAAGGTTTTCCATTACATTTGAGAGAAGGAAAATAAGGTCAGATGCAGAAAATATGAACAGACAAGCATCAGCAGGGACCAAGGAGGCAGAAATTGTCGGTTCTGTACTTGATCCTCATCAGCTGCTGTGAAATGAGCACCTAAAGCCTTAACAAAGAAGGCACAGAAGTAAATCTTGATATTGTGGTTAAGCAGAAATCTTTTAAAGTGCTGTGATTGTCTAGCAGTCAGGTCAGGAGAAATGTATCACTGAAAGAAATGAAAAATCCCTTTCTAAACTCAGCAAATACTGCTGTCCTTTGTGGCTGCAGCTTTAGGTGAAAGGCTATTTTAAGTTGGGATTACACCATGGGGAGAAAAAGAACAGGTCTGATCTCCAAAGCAGCTGACATCTAGATAAAACTCAGTAAAATTTTGATTTCAGATGTCTTTAACGCTGTATATGAAGGCCTGTAGTAAGTGTGAATAAAAAGGGTAATAAGATCATTTCCACAATCTGTGGAAATTGGTTTGTTATGTATTCCCTTCCTTGATTATTTTTCTTTTAAATATTTCTCTTGGCCCTTGGAATGATTTATTTCCTTTCAACGTTAGTAGTTCTGAAACTAGTGTTTCCACACTAGTGGCTCATGCACAGATTTTGAAAAACAGTATCAGTTGAAATTAATGCTGCTTTACTAGATTTCAGAGTACAATAGATTATTGCAACCAGCATGTAAAAAAAATACTTCTGTTGTACAGATGCAGAACTGAGCCATGAAGGTTGCTTCTACATTGTGCCTCTTCTCTAACTAAATATTATTTGGTGCCAAAAATTAAGCTTGGCTTATTGTAGAGTGAGATAGTAAGAACGGACAAGCAGGATGTTTATATCAGCTATTAGCGCTGTAATTTCTGTCTGTGTCATTTCTTGATAGCTCTGAGCTCCTTATCAGCCCTAGGGCTGATAACTGTGGGCTGCATTTCCTTCTCTGGGCTAAAAAAAAAAAATCTCACCTCTGTGCTCCATGCTTAGAAATTCCATTTGCTTTCAGGATGCTAGCGTGAGAGCAGATTAATCGCCTACCACATCAAAAGAGTTGGTGCTTAAATCATTCCTCATTTTGTTCTGCCAGAGCTTCAACTTGCAGTCACCTAGTGTGAATAATCTGTGAAAACACATGAGAATGCACAAACAGGTCATTGCTTATTGCTGGCATTCAGAACATATCCAGTACCAGACAACTCAACAAGGCATGTTTACTGTACACATAGAGAAACTGGATCTAGATCTCTTGTGAAAATAAAGAACCAAGGCCAAGAGGAAGTGGCAACTGGGCCAAGTTCTGAAGAGATTAATCACTTTTTATTCAGCCCACATTATGGCTCCTTTCCCACTGAAATCAGAGGAGTTTTTCTTGTGAAAGTATTAGCTGAATAAATAAGACCTGGAGAGCTCAGCCCCAAGGCTCCTTGGATACCACCTCATCCTCTCTCCTCACCATTTGTCTACTTCAGGAGCACTGAACGGACAAGAGGGGTCAACTGGCTCATGTAGCCAGCCCAGGAAAGATATTATAGAAGTAAACATCTTCCTCTTTCCTAGCCAAGATGCAAAGGCTTTGAAACCCAATTCCACGCAGAAAAGGAGGCTGTTTCCCTAAGAAGCATCGGGTGACATAGAAGAAGGGCAAGCAGCAGACCCAAAATACCCTGGGATGCTCTTAGCTGTTAAAACCATTTGAAACAGGTGATGGGAACATTGCTGAAAGGCCTGACCTCAAGCTGTCCCAGCTTCAAACACACATGCAGTCATCAGCTTTCCTGAGAGCATGAATTGGAGCCAAGCTAGGACCTTGCCATGGCAGCAAGAAGGAAAGGATAGACATGGATAGGACATAAATAGATTACAAAATCAAGGAGGGCTTTAGAGACTCCATAGATGACTAGGGATGTTTAGAGCCTTACAGCACTTGTTTTACTGTCGTTTTTGACAGATTTTTAAGTATCCATGGAAAGAAATCTTTCTAGAGATGGCCTAGCCAGCCAATTAAAGTTATGATTCATTGGTATGGAGTTTATCATGATGTTATCATCACAAGTTTGTAGTAACATTCAATAAATGCCTCCAAACTAAGACAGTACACTGATTGGCCATAATTAGAACTGCACTATAAATTCATGTGAAGCTTTAAAAAAATTAAGAAACAGTATGTCTTCTCCCCAGAGATCAACAGCCTATAGCTAAACCACTTTCTCAGACACAGCACAAGCATGATTCATTTAGCTAATAGCCAACAAGTACATGCTAATTACTTTTCTTTAACAGTGACCCATGTGTCTGTGAGAAAATGCCGTTTTGAGGACAGAGATAGAAGGTAGATACAAGCTTGGAAGCTGTAGGTCGCATTGCAGTTGCTAAGGAGAGAGCATGCATCAGTGTCACCTAAAGAGGAAACTATTATCTGTATTAGGTTATTTGCCATGGGACATCCAAATAAATGTCATCAAAGACAGAAAAATTTGGCCAGCTCTAGGTTTGAGGATCATGTTATAAGAAACAAGAGTTAATTATGGTATGTTACAGGTGAGTGAGGGAAGCAAAATAATTTGTATCTGTAACTATCTTTCCCTAGACTTTTATACTGTATACACAGTTATATAATTTTCAAAAATAACCTCACAAAATTGTTCCATTTTTGCTAGAATATAATCCAAACAACCCCCTGTAATTTCTGTCTTTTATCAAACCCTTGGTTTTACTATTTTATTTTTTTTTCACTCTATACTACCACACCATAGCCTTTCTAATCTAAGATAATGGTTTGCCTCTCTTTTACTTCCTAGTCCCATATGGCTTCCTGGCGAAGATGCTGATCTTACCCTTTCATCCCAATTACTGTTCTTACAACATCTGATCCTGCCAGTCATTAATTTACACATCATTGCTTGGCTGAATTCCAGTTCTACCTTACCCATTGCAAGACAACTAGGTCAAATTAAATTTTTCTGCAGAAAAGATAGACCTAATTCTTGCTCAAGTTCAGAAACACAGAATTCCTGGAGCAAAGCTCTGGGGAACTAGATATAGGAGACATTCTTCACTTTTAAAGATGTTTCTGTGTTCTTCAGTTCCCTGCTTTCCTTCAAAGGTGATTCTCTTTTAGCTTAGCAAGTAGGCTCTTGCAGTTTAGAGTTGAAGGTCAGGACCAGTTCTGTTTCTTAGCTATGTGCTTGAGCCTCCTGGGTGCCTGAGGTAGTTAGTGTGTGGTCAGAGCAAACTACAAAAGAAAAAAAAACAACCCGTGGTTTATCTGCTCCCTGCCTCACTTCTCTTTGAAATAGGGTTTAGCAGGAGATCTCACACATAGCTACTACTGTGACGTAAGAGCTGAAGAAGAGATACCTTTTATCTGCAATTAGAGACAAGCATTGAACACCAGAAAGCTTGTGCAAGCTGGATTTGACTGGAAGAAATTGCATCCCTATCAACAAAACCAAAGGCTCAGCAGTTTTCTGATTATTAATGTGCCTCAGAAACCTGCTGGGGCTGATTACACATAACCAATGAAACACCAATGGCTTACTCAGCTTTCGCTTTCTTGGAAGACTAAACGTCATTTACCTCTGGAGCCTTCCAGCCTTCAGCACTCAGTGAAAGCAAAAACAAATGTAGTGTGCGTACAACCATAACCACATGGCAAGATTATGCCTCTGCAAACTATCCCATCAGATACTCAGATGTCACCAACCCTCATGTTTGCTGAAGGCAGAAAGACTTCATTTTCCAAGCTTTGTTGGATACTGAGGTTACTGGAGTGTGAGAATTTTCATGCCAGGAGATTTTTATGAAATCATGTTGACAATTTTTTCTTATTTCTGATTTAAAAAAAAAAAAAAGTTTTGTAGCCTCTCCAGCTGCCTGTGGTGGCCTCACCCTCCTTTCTTCAGAGCTTAAAACTCCAGGCTCTGGGTCTTTCCCCTCTAAGCACAGAAAACAAATTCCAGAGCAGATTTTGAGAGGCCTCTCAGGGCCCTTTGTTTTTCCCTTTGTTAATTTATTCTAACTTTATTTAACAACAGGGTTCCATTGCTAGAAGACTGGCCCTTAGTTTTCCCTCACTCCAGTTGTGGTGCTTGCTTAATCCCACAGAATCTGTGCAGTACAAAGCCAATTGACTCTGAACAGTTATTGTATTTAGCTCCACAATACCAAGTACTCAGGGGTGTTTAGTCCTATGTGGTCTGAAGCCATTCTGGATGAGGAATATCCGTTTTCTATAAATCGGATTAGGAGGGTGTTTAGCAGAGTGGTGAGTAATCTCAGATTTACACTTCTCACTGTTTTATCTGCCCCAAGGACAAGGACAATCAGCTTATAGGATTGCCCGAGGTGGGCAAACCAATAGAGTACCCATCACAAAACTTTACTAAAATTTCAGGCATTGCTCTCTACTTTCTCATTTATACATTTTAAGACATAAGTGCCTCCGAAACGATATTCAGAGCCACTGGGCAATCTCATCTCCAAGGAAGAGCAAGAATAATAAATGTAAAGTACCACTGTGAAATTGGATGTAAATGACTCAGAGCTGCTGGAAAATGTTCCACCATGAGTAATGAACAGCCAAAGCTGATCTCTCACCTGATTCTGTTTTCAATTGCAATGATCATTAAGCAGTGAATGAATTAATAAACATCAATGTCATGTGGAAATGTTCTACTGACAGGGAAAAAACAGGAACTACATTCTTCAGTCCCTTTGTTTCCAAGGAATACTTGAAACCCACTCTGATCAGACAGAAAGGACATTGTTTCAGTAGTGCTGGATTGAAAACATACTGAGAAAAACAGGCAACACTTAAATCTTAATCCACAGGAGATCGGTCCTCAGGTTCTACAAATTTAAGGACTGTGTAGCACAACTCATCAGTCTTGTCTTTTCTGTAGAGACAAGTGGTTATCATAAAAACTAGCCAGTTGTTTGGGGCTTTTTTAACATACTTATTTAACACTGTGATTTACCTTCAATACATAAGCACTGAGGTGCGCAGAGAAGGTTTAGAGAAGATCCAAAAGATCATAAAGCTAAGTTTTTACTACAGGATAATTCGGGCTAATTTTCTCAGTGGGATTTCCATCTCAAAAGACCATCCCAAGAAGATGACATACATGTGTCAGTCTGAATTATCTTACTGGTATAAAATCATACAAAATAAAAAGAGAATCCCCAATGAACCTCAAAATTGAATGTATATATTTTGATGGTTCTTTTCTCAAGGAACTCTCCCATACTGAAAGAAGGTTGGAGAAAAATATGTGCTTCTCAGCTAAAGTTCAGCTTTTGAAAGCCCAATGTCACAGCTAGAACAAAGCAGCATCAACATATTGCAACCAGGTTAGGGAAGCACATCCACAGACAGGACACAAAATGAGATTGTTTATTGGTGGGGCAGCACTTTCAACTTGAGTCAAAAAATATTCTTTAAGTAACTTTTGTTAGAAGTCAAATGCAAGATATGTTTAAGTTCAGAATTATGAGAACCTTCATTGATGGAACTGGTTGCCTGATTCAGGAGGTTTCTTGGTTTTATGAGACCAAGTCCTTGGCTGTTATAAATTAATGTAGCTCTGCTTATTCTAAGGGAGTTGTATGAACAGTGACCACTGTAAGTATTCACTGGAATCCTCAAACTGAGTAATCTCATGGCAAATAATCTGATCCAGAAGAACGTTGCTTAGAGTGAAACCAAAGAAAGAGGCACAAATTGTTCTCAGCAGTCTCTATACTTCTCCTATGTTACTCATTGATTGGAGAGCAATTCACATCTAAATTAGAGCATCAATCAAATGAGGCTGGACTAAATAATGTTCCTGTGGCCATGTATCAACAGAATTTAGCTTGTTTCCCATCCTCTGCCTTTATTCTAGCTATTCATTGCAGATTAAAGGCTGTGTGGGAATCATTTTTCTATAGACTTCCAGTCAATGGATTCCTTTTCTAACTATAGTGTTATTCTGGATTATTTGGGGGGGGCGGGGAGGATAAGAAATAAAATCTACCAGAATACAGTATGCTTTTAAAACTCCCACTTTAAAAAGTAAGTGCTTCTGAAGCCTATAGCTACACTGGTATTTTATGGGCTGGATGTTAACACAGAAGCCCTTAGTCACAGATTTCAGTGCAGTTCAAGAGATCCTTTTCAGAGGCAGAATCACTTACACACCCCTGTGGGGATGGAGAGGAAAAGCTGGGTCCAGACCTCTCATATCAGAAAGCACTCTGATTGCAGAAGATAAAAGGTCAGTTACTGAAACCATCATACTGAAAACAACAGTCTCACTCGTCCTGGTCTTAAAGCACAGTTGTGTGCAAAGTATTAGGAGGGAACTTTGTTTGTTTTACATGTCACAGATGGGAAGAAAAGAGAATCTGTGGAATAGGAAGCTGACTCTACATTCTTAGAAAAATTGTCTTGGTAAGGGCTGGGTCCTCACTGTGGGTTTACCCATCCTTATGACTTACTTCCCAAAATACGGGGTTAAATTTCTTTCTCTTTTCAATTATTTTCTATTCTTTTTCTTCCTCTCCTCAGCTTTAATCTGAAAACTTATCTCTAACACATATTTATTTTTTTAAAGATGAGTAAATGAAAGGTCATCACTTCCTTTCCACCAAAGCTTCCTTCTCACAGTGAAATTCTGTTACATATCATTTTAATAAGCATGATTGTGCAGCCCTTGTGAGGAGGGGGAAAGCAAAAAACCCCCAGTGATAAGAATAAAATAGCACAAGGAAATATATTTTATTCAGAATCCTGCATCAGCTTTAGTGGAAGACCTTCCTGTACTTACCCGTTTTCTGAGTTGTATTTAGATTGGCACAAACTGCACAGAATTGCTACCTGATTAAAAGGGAAATGTGGTTAATTTGTACAGCAAGGGTGAAGTAGTGGGGTACAAGTCACATTTAGACTCATTTAGGCAGTGTCACTATTGCTGAGATAGATCACGTTAGAAAAGATCAGTGTGTCTCATCAGTAGAAGGAAATACTGGGCTGAATCCATAGAAGAAGGACAGCCAGAATGATTATCAGGACTGATAACCATTCACTCACTGTGAATCAGGAAGGGCATCAACCAGGAGCTGGGATCTATGTGGGAATAGCTGGGATTCACTAGCAATCAGGAATGAGGGCTCCACTAATCTTACATACACCGTGGAATATGTCATAATACTTCTGCTAGAGTAAACCAATGATTTTTACTATGAAAAATAGCTAATAAATTATAGGGTTTTGGTAAGGATCTGTGGAAAGACCCAAGATGCGTTATGAGGAGAAAATACACGTATCACTGGAATTTAAGCTTGTTCTGAGGGGTTCATTTAACGGCTACCTATGCTTCATGGAGACATAGGTAAACCAGCAATGGATATCTACTTAGTATGGTAGGGTGGGAATACCCTGAGAGTGATTTTGAATAAATCACTCCCTGAGACAGGGTAATTCTGAGGACCCCTTATTAAAATATAGGCTGTTAATTCCTCTGCACAAGCATACCTTTTATTAGAAAGAAGGATCAGTCTTTAATAATGGAAGAAACAGCTAATGGTTTTCTAACAGGTCTGACCTTACACCTTTACTCATATTAAATCTGAGTTGCAGTGATGGCACCTGCTGCATTACATTTGCTGTATTTCGTTTACTTGGATGGAGGCAATAGAGGCATGAAGACTGTTAGACTCCTGTTGGGTTTATTCCTGTTTTCTTCTTTTTCTCTTTTTAATTGAATGTGTAGTGAAGGACTTAATAAGTCAAAGCAATGGGTTAAATTCAGGCACATGTGTATGAAGTAAGTGACTGCAAACCTCCACACACTGATCTATCTGCCAGTATACCTCAGCCTTTATTTTAGTGCCCACTTGTCTTCTGTTCTGCACATCTCCTATCCGTCCACTACTCATCTCCACAGACATCTGGCTACACACCATGTGCTGCTTCTTCACCTCCCTCCCAGATCTCCAGCCGCCATCTAAATCCTTTCTCCTTCCTCCCTTTACTGCTTATACAAGTTATTTCTGGCCAACATATCATCCCTTTTTGCACTGATTTATCATCCCACCCCCTTGCCATCATGACAAACCCATAGATTAACAGAAGTCAGTGAAGTCAGTAAAGTAGAGCAAAGGTTTGTTCACAATATTCCATTATTAGATTAAATAGTGAAGACAAACATTTGGGAAATGCAGAAAACATTTTTATGAAGCATAATTTCGGTCTTAAAATATGTGATATAAAAAAATAGAAACATGGCATTAATTAAAAGCAAAATGAGAAAAGTGTAGAATAGACTGAATTTCTAAAAAAAATATGAAATAAAAGCTAAAAGGATGAGGCATTATTATTAAGGTAAAAATATCACAATGATAAACACTGGGATGTTGGACCAGAATAAACAGTGAAGTATCAGAAAGGGTCAGCAGGAGTTTAGAGACAAAAATCTAACCAGGGCCTTTTCTGAATAATTTTTTTTTTTTTTTTTAATTACCAGACCTACAAACAGAAAAAGCTTTTAGGTTTTTCTCCCACTCCAAAAAAAAAAATCCTCTTCAGATACATTTTGTTATCTGTCTTTAGAAAATCTCCCAAACTAGAGTTTTAAAAGTTACTAATACTTTGATTTAGAGATGACCAACTGAGGCATTTCAGTGGACAGAGGCAGGTTACAGAAATTGATGACTTCACTGAATTCTAGATAATTTGAAAGTCTCATAATATACCAGATGTGTACTCTATTAACTCAAAGTTACTAGCTTACCTTTGGATTTTGGGGGTTTCTTTCTATGTTTAGGACAATATCCTAAAGTCTTGAGACCAATCCCTTGGTTGTTTAGATTCACACCATCTCTACAGTACATTTTCCAGGAAAGATTTTCTCCTTGACTATCAAACTTTTTGGAGCATTAATCTTTTTAAGGAAGGTGTCTCTGTAAAGTACTTTGCACATTTACTGCACACTCTGAATGCTCATGTTATTGACAAAGTGCAGTCTATTAAGTCCATGCAAAGTACTAGCTAAAAATGATTTTACCACTTTCCTTTCTTTAGCTCACTGATTTTGGCCATCTTACATCACTTGTTGCCTCTGCATAAGCCCCTCTAACGCCGACTCAGTACCTGACAACTAGTTTCAACTTCGGTTGCTGCCAGCTAAACAAACCAAATTCAGTAACAAATGTGAAATCAATTGCAGTTACGGATACATTTTGCAAAGATGAGCGAACAGAGCAGCAGGGGTTCAGCAGCATCAAGGGGTGTGCAAACAGTACATGCAGGAAGGATGAGCTGAGGTTTGATCACTCCAATGTAAAGCAGGAGTAAGTCTCTGGGTGAGTGGAGATTTTATAAAAAGCAAGATCTGAATCAGTCCCTTCATCTCAGATAGGCAGGCATTTAAGATGCTGGTGACTGATGGAATAGTTACCACGCTTTCAGTTATGATAAAGGTGAGTAATGATTTTTATGTCGTTCTTCACAGACTATCTTCATATCTTCCCCCATCCTGTCAAAACAAGAGACCTGCTTTTCCACATAGCACCCAAACGCCACAGTGCTTCAGCGATAAAGTAATATGAACCCATGCCACTCTTCTGTCAGCCCATGAAAAGCTGGGTCTGGAGCATGTGTGGGTTTATTCAGTAGAGCTTTTAGCCGCAGTTAATAACAGCAGCAGGAAGCCCTGAATGGCATGTTCTGTCAACAGCAGGCCCCTTAATAACTGCCAAGGGTTTTTACCCCTCCCCTCCCTAGCTGTATTTTACGTGGACTGACAGGAAGAAATCACCTCTTTCACCTTCTCTCGAAGCCTAAATAAAAAGGAGTGATAAAATATTCATGAAAAGCGGAGAAAAAAAGGAGAGAGAAAAAAAAATCTCAAGTTATGATAATGTTAATAAAACAGTCAAAAGAAGAGAATTCAGGGAAGGCAGAGATAACCGCATGTACCTTATCTCAGCTGCCTCCTGGTCTGGCTTGTCCTCATGAATGTACAGAGTGATGAGGACTGAAAGAATAATGCTAAGTACAGTGAAGCTCTGTGCCACAGGGTATTAAACAGGACCAAAACAGTGGGTCAGTGATACTGCCTCTGGAGCTGTCTACAGCCCACGCCTGCACCTCTTACAGAGGAGATGCCCTTTGACAATTTGCTAGATGATAAAATATTGCCATTACTTGCTTGAAAAACTTCCAGTTGTTAAAGCTGCTGTGTGGGAAATGGCGCACAGAAATTTGTAGCACAGTGATTATGTGATGTAATCCTCCAGCTCACAGGAGGATCGTGGATGAAAAGTTATCTCAAAATCCCAGTTGGAAAGTAAATATGTGATATATGTTGCAAGGTAAAGCTCTCCTTTCTCAGTCAGTAAATTGGTGTTAACATCAGTGAGATATTGAAGTTAATAAGTACGCTGAAAGATTAGGTGTCCTGCATGTGTTACATGAGTTGATTTAAATTAATTCACAGAAAATTTACAGATTAGTACTTTAGTGTTTCATAAATCAACTGCATAACACTTTAGATCTTTAGTTTACACATAGTTTGCCTACGAATAATTGCTCCTTAGAGTCTGACATAAAATTAGAACAGGTACTCTGCCTTTTTGAAAAGGCTTGAAACTTGGCATTGAGAGGTGGGCAGAGGTGCTGACACGACCACAAGTCCAGATTTTGCCAGGAAACTTACCATAACAGTTCAACAGTGAAGCCCCTAGTTCAATATGCATTTGTGAATAATTTGGTGGCAAAATCTCTCAAGGTTTCATGCGCAGTGAGCGTGTCTCTTTCAGCTCACAAGTCCCCCAAGTCACTGCAGACAGCAGGGAGAGGTGCACACCTTCACAGCCCCTGAGCCTGTTTCAGGGGGGAGCAGCTCTTCCCCTGGAATTCCACTTCCATGTTGTTAGAAGCTGTTAGGCAGTAAGGTGCTGGATTTGAAAGTGATAAATCTTTTTCTCTTTTTCTCCTTATTCTTATTATTTCTACCCCCGAAGCCAATGAAGAGCGGAGGAAAAAAGAAGTAATGCGCTTAGACTTTTAAGGCTGTTACACTTACGTGGACTGGAGGGTGGAGAAAAGATAAAGAGAGGGAGGTTGCTGGAGGCATTCGGGATAGAAGAGTTTGGGCTTAAGAAGGGAAGAGTGGAGGCTTTGTAACTATTCAGACCCTCAGCAGTGTTTTGCTGTCAGCAAGAGCTTTGAAATCCATGCTTAGAATGAGCCTCAGAGATGAGAAAACTACAAAGCAGACAATAGTGGATACCAGTAGATACAGAAGAGGTCCATGACACCAATGTGAAGGATCTAGCTGGACATTACTGTTTTGTTTTCCTGACAACTGACAAAGGCCAATTTGTTGAATTTATTATTTTTCACAGGAAGAGGACTTGCTTTCAGAGGGTTCTCACAAAGCAACAAGTTTGGTGAAAAAAAGCTCAAAAGTGGTAGATGCCCATACTGACCTTTTCAAAATGGAAAATTTTGGGTTTATGGCATGTAACAAACTTTCATTTGAAAATGCAAGCTGTGATTAAGAGACTAAAATTATCAGAAATCAAATGAAACACTTCAAAATTATATAGAAGCCTGCTTAGGTTGAATAGGAATCACACATTTAACTTTCAGTCTATGAAAAATGTGACATTTCAACTTCTAAGCCCTATTTGTAGTGAATATTTTCTTTTAATTGGGACAATTTTCCTAAGTGGGAAAGAACCATCTGTTTCTCTCCCCTCCTTCCAGCTGCGTCTTTTCTCTTTTGCATTTCTGTGCTTCAGATCTATATGCGTGGGATAGCATTTCAATGGGAAATAAGGGAGGATGGAATTCAAGGGCTTCATTGGATTCTTTAGCAGGAAAATCCCTTATTAAATGTTATGGTCATAAAATCTGGGGGCCATGATACACAAAATGCCAGAATTTGAATGTCCTTTCAGCCTTAACTCAGACATCTTCTGCTTATACATTACAATGCAGTTTTTCTTTTTATGATCACCTATGTCTTTCCCCAGAGCCTCATACCACATAAACAGGTCTTTTCTGAGTGAATAGGTTTTTGTTGCTGTGCGTTATCACCATCGTTTAACATGTTTGCTTTGACACTTTGTCTGGACTGATGCCTTAATGTCCTATTGAAGTAGCATTTCCTTTGAAAGATGGCTATTAGGTATTTGTTGTTTGTATCCATTTTAGAACTCTAAAATCAAAAGTTATTCTGAAAGAATAACATTTCTTTATATGTTTGCAATCTATGATCATCAAATTTACCTTTGAGGTCTGATATTTGAATTGCAGGCACTAATCCAGCTGCTTATGTTTTCATCTCATGCAATTAGAGGTACAAGCCAACAAATTAAGTAACTGTAATAAAAGAGGTTTGATTTTGGCTGCAAAGAAGGTGGCTGCAACATTTTGTTGTTGTTGTTCTGCAAACCTTTGGGACAGTCATCTAAGCTGAGCCTTAGCTGTGGTAGTTGCAGTCATCATCAGAATAGTTTTGCTTTGAACTTGTTTTTCCTTTTCTTGGCCAATAGTCTCAGGAAAATACACCCTCCTTTTATACTCAAAAGGGATGAAATATCCACGAAGAAATCCATAAAATGCATATCCAAGAGAAGCAAACAGACTTTTCAAGTAACAATAAACCAGAGTATGCCAAACAAAGAATCAAAATACACAGAAATACGTGTCCTGACGGTGGGAAACATTTTACACAGCATTCTCACAAAGTATATATATATATACACCCACCTCCTCCTTCGCCAGCTCCTTTCTCCAAAACTAAGCTGTATTTCATTCAGGTTGTTTCAGAGGTTTGCAGATAATGTGTCCCACAAATCTGTCTGCATTTGGAATGCAGTGGTTCGTGAATGACCTTTGCGTTACGTTCACTAAGCAGGATCTAGATCCAAGCAGATTCTTTGGCTTGGGCTCACACCACTCTCCCCTGGGCTTTGAACAAACCACTTCCCCAGGCCCAGAGGGCCATAACTTTGGTTGGTTGAAAAACTCATTTAACACGATTGTAACAGTCTCTCTGTCTTTTTTCCCTGTCATAACTTCCTGACTGCTGTTCATCTGTACCACATGTGCACTCCAAACTATGTTAACGTATTGCCCCAAATTGTTCTCTCTCTCATCTGCTATATATTTATATTTATAGTAGCAAGCTAACTTGTATACTACAGCATACATTTAACTACAGGCCTGGAAAAAGACAAGGAACTCCTCTCTTAGAGGTGCAGTTCTTGCCATCTGTAGCCGTATCAGTCCAGTCTTCAAAAACATCTGACTACATAAGCTACACAAGGCAGCACTAGATAGAGCAGCCTCCAAGGAAAATTTTAGAAACTGCAGAGTAATAGTACTGACTAAGCAGGTGACATCTTTGGCCCTAAATCAGTCCTAAAGCTACATGCTACCATAGTGCAAGAGTGAGAGTTTCATCCTAGGTGACATTCTTCTAATGAGATAAACAGCAGTGGCAGCGGTCTGCTGCTTGGTGTAAAAATTGGGAGTTTAATTGGACTTGTGTGTGTGCACGTCTACTTTCTATACCATTTCTCTCTTGAAATATTAACTGGAAGCCAAAAATATTCAGTGGTTTAGCAGAAAAAAAGAAGAAATTCTGCAGAATCCACCTTCTTCAGCTATTCCAATCTAGTAAAAAGGGAATGGCAACTACTTTCCTCATCAACAGTAAGATTTTTATGCATTTGCATGTGCAGAAAAGTGATGTGCCTGTCAATCAAGACAGTGCATCTGCATGCACAAAGACCCAGTATAAGTACGAGGACATTTTTTCCATTATGTAGGCTTTAAAGCTTATCCTTAAATTCATTCCAGTGTTTTTTACAAGTGTAGGGGAAAATTCCAGTTTACATTCATACCTTTGATCCCTGAACTTACACAGACGCAATTTCCATCAGGGTGGAAGTTATTTTAGATTAAAAAAAGATCAGACATTTCCCTTTGATAGAGGGTATGTTGTGTCTGTAATTGCCAAATCTCTTGGTTTTAATGTGCATCTAAGTGTTCTCAAAATTCTAGCTCCTGGATTTATGGGATTATGCGAAATGCTAAACTAGAACACAGCAATACGTATCTCATATGAAATTCCCCCTCTTTTGCATGATTCTGAGACCTAGTGTATCACCTGGCACCAACACAATAAAATGTGGTGGTTCATCAACTTGGGTTATTGCTGAGACAGAGCAGTAGCATTGCAGGGTCCTGACCAGTCCAGCAACACTTCTTTCAGTCTGGAGTACTGAAAGCATACACTTTTGACTGACACAATTTTGGCCTGAGAACACCTACTCCAAGCTGCAATTACCCCACCATTGGTCTCTCTTTTTTTTTTAACTTTTGTGTCTTTTAATTCTTCCGATGGTAGGAAAAATTATCACATTCACAATTCAGAACTGAAAAAAAAAAATCTTTTTACTTCTTCAGACTGCTTGACAAAATAAGAGGCTTTAAGAGTTATCTTGCTCTAACAAAAAGGTCTCCAAAAGTATTTAATATATTTGTTCTGCAAAGAAATCTGCATTTCAATATCTAGTTAAATTACATTCTTGTTTTGGTTCTTTTTTCTTGTGCAACTTAACATGTTTTCAGTCTTGGCACGGGTGGTGTTTTTGTTACAGGATTAAGCACACTTGAGGTATAGTCTCAAAACCCAAGGTTTCAACACAGTACAATGATAGGGCTATGATAGCGCATTTCACTTTCTAGGACCATTTGTTTCATCAAAATTCACACAGTATTGTGTGTGCCTCCGTGTGTGTCTGTACTTCTGTGCCCTCATCTCGTGAATCCATAAGTTGTTCTGATCTGGAATCAGAACATGGCAGCTGCAGGAAAAGGTAGATCGTAGGAAAGAGAGAAAACTTCTGTAAAAATACATAACAAAAGGCCAAATCTTAGCAAAGCTCTATTAACTCATGAGGATTCTGTACTTTTGGCTGTATTCCTATCACCTCCTCTCCATGATTGCCATAGAGTTTTACGTGCTTTTTTTAAGTAGGTGCCTCATATCATTGTGGATGATGCATTTTAGTAGTAGCTAAAGAGACTGCCACAGAAATCAATTAATTAATTTGTAAATTTATCACATTCCCTACCTGTAGGTAAAGTGAGGGTGGTCTTATAGCTTGTTCGTTTTGTAGAAATATTTGTGAGAAATACTAGAAAGTGAAAATGAGGGGGGGAGGGGGAACAACTTGGCTAGCTTAATGGAGACTTCTGTTGTCAGGGAATTTTATCATAAACCACAGGATTATTTGCTGAAACTGTATGAATGTGAGATAATTACAAAATTCTCACAAACAGTACCCAGATAGAAAGAGAGTGAAATTTGCTGAGGTCTAAACACAAACCATACTGAATTAAAGCACAGTTTAGGAATGGAGATGTCAGGAGCTATGTACTCAAAGATGCTCACACAAGAAACTACAGTTTACTGGGGTATTTTTTCTTGGAACTTGAGACGAAAACTGGCAAAAAACAGCATACAGATGTTTAATTTTGTCTGCTTAGAATTACTATCTGTGAATATTCTTGCTGTCCCTGTGCCTCAGTGGTAATTCCACCAGCTTCTACACACCCTCCTGCATGCTCTTGAGAAAAAGTTTTCAAGTAGGTAGGACATTTCCTAAGAAATGGAGACGTTCAGCACTCATACAGCCCTGCCTGTAAGCTCTATAAAGCTGTCTTTTACGCACATCTGCATTCTTCTTTGTTAGACATCAATTAGCATATTATCAGAAGCACTGAAGGAGAGCTTGGAGAGCGTGGCTTTTTGTAGCTTGTATATGTCGCATTGCTGGACAGCTGAATTTGTTGGAGCTCCCTGTAAATAATGCAAAACCTTCTTTTATGTATAGCAATATTCTATTTAGATAATGATACAGACTTCTTCACCATAAGCCTAAGCACTTTAATGAACAAACTCATATTTTCCCTTCCCACAGAGTATTTATTCTTGTGTTATGCATTCAAGGATGTCAACAGATGAACACATAAATCAAATCATCTTACATGGCTTAAAATTTAAATCAAATCAAAACATAAATTTGCTCTTCTGAATGATCTCTATACCCTATACATTGTACTGCATTAAAAAATCCTCTCTCCCACCAGATTCAGGAAATGGATGTTGTAGTTGCCATTCTCATTTTGCATGTAGAAAAACAAAGACACAAATTGGTGACTCTCAGACCATGTTAGCAACTACTTTTTTTGTAATTGGACAATAAAGAATGTGCAAGCCCACCATCCACATAAAAATAAAAAGGATTGTCTTTCAAATTTCTCTTCTCCCCAAAGGTAAAGAATGATGTGCCTCCTTACAGGTAACTCTTCCAAGTCCACTCCTTTATATCATTACGTTTCTATATTAGGATGTTCAGATATTATTATACTGAAATACATTTGGAAACGTCAAACATAACCTTAGTAGTAGTGTGAGACACTCGTCTCCTCCTGCTGTCCCTGGAAATTGATAACCCTGCTTCCCGCAAGCTTGGCTTCTGTTCTGAATCTCTCTCCACTCAAGCTTTTTTCTCTCTCACTATCTATGGCAGAAGGATCCTGAAAAGACTTAGAATTTAGGCCTGCATCCAAGTTTATCCCAACAGCTTGAGGGTTGTGTTTGACATGGGGTGGGATGGAAGGTGACTTAGATGTTATTTTCCCTGCCCCTCAACCCACATTTGAGCCTCTCTGAGGGTTAGAAGGCACAGTTATAAAGGATAATTGGATTTTCACAGCTTCTTGGGGAAACTCTACAGTTATCTTTAACTATTAGTGATTTTTATTTAAACATTAGTGATAGTTTTTCTCATTTTCACCAATACTGGTGAAAGACAGAAGCTAAGTCCTGTACTGTGCCCTTCTTTTTATACATTCAGCAGTATAAAACATCTGTATACTTTGTATGCAGAGCTGAGCAATAATTTATTCAAAGTACTCACCTCCTCTTCTATTTCTGAACCAACTGTGAGTAACTTAGCATTCAAGTGGCTTTGGAAAATAAATCTAGCAATCATTTCATAGAGAAACTGGTGCAAGTGTGGAATCTCTGAAAAGGGAAAGCGTTAATGCTGTGCCAGTGTCACTGATGGGGCGTGTGATCTGGGTCACTTCATTTTAGCTATTCTAGTGCTGTTCATGAGCAAAAGTACGCAAAAAGTGAGACAGACCTTAACCATGAAACAATTAACGAGAAGTAGAACATTTAATGTTTGTCAACAACTTTATTGAAAACTGATGAAAAAGAAGGGTTAGCAGCAGGATTATTTCTTTGACTAATAAATGTAAATGCAGAGATGATGTATGTTATATAGTTCTGTAATAGGGTTGACTTAGTATGGTGTGGAATTCATAGAATCATAGAATACCAGGTTGGAAGGGACCTCAAGGATCATCTGGTCCAACCTTTACTGGCAACCGTAATGGACACAGTCTAGAGAAGGTGGCCCAGCACTCTGTCTATCTGAATCTTAAAAGCATCTGATTCTGAGGAATCCACCATTTCCCTATGAGTTATTCCGATGGCTGTTTGTTCTCATTGTGAAAAATTTTCCTCTTGTGTCCAATTAGAATATCCACAAGGGTAACTTGTGCCCATTATTCCTTGTCTTTTCTATGTAACTCCTTGTAAAAATGGAGTCTCCATCTTCTTTGTAGCCACCCTCTAAATACTGGAACATGGTGATAAGGTCTATCCTAAATCTTTTTTTCTGAAGGCTGAACAAACCTAGTTCGCTCAGCCTTTTCTCACATTGCACGCTTCCCAGTCCTTTGAGCATCTTTTTGACCCTTCTCTGGACACTCTTCAGCCTGTCCACATCTTTTTTGCACAGCGGGAACCAAAACTGGACACAGTTTTCCAGGTGTGGCCTGACAAACACCAAATGGAGTGGGATAATAACCTCTTTGTCTTTACTGGTGATGCCCTGGTTGATGCAACCCAGCATCCTGTTGGCTTTCTTTGCCGCAGCAGCACACTCTTCACTCATATTGAGCCTGTTGTCCAACAGGGCCCCCAGATCCCTTTCCACAGAGCTGCTCCCCAGCCAGGTGGATTCCAGCCTGTGCTGCCCTCCTGGGTTATGTTTTCACAGGTGCAAGACCTTACACTTGTTGAACTTCATGAGGTTCTTGTAAGCCCACTCTTCCAGACTATCCAGATCTTCCTGCAGGGTGGCTCTCCCTTCCAAAGTGTCCACTTTCCAACTCAGTTTGGTATAATCAGCAAATGTCATCAGGCTACACGTGATCCCATCACCCAGATCACTTTTGAAGATATTAAACATTGTTGGGCCTCATATTAATCCCTGGTGGACCCCATTTGTGACAGATTGCCAGTTTGAAAGGGAGCTATTTACCACCACACTCTGGGTGCAGCCTGTCAGTCAGTTCCCCACCCACCGCACAGACCACTTGTCTAGACTGTAATACATCAGTTTCTCTAGCAGGAGGCTGTGGGGAACTGTGTCAAAAAAGCTTTGGAGAAATCCAGGTAGACAATGTCCACTGCTCACCCCTCATCAGCTAAGCAGGTTACTTTGTCGTAGAAGGCAATCAGGTTTGTCAAGCATGATTTGCCCTTGGTGAAACTGTGCTGGCTTTTCCCAGTCATGTGCTTCATTTGGCTTGTGATAACACCCAGGAGGATTCATTCCCTAACTTTCCCAGGGACTGAAGTAAGACTGATGGGCCTGTAATTTCTTGGATCCTCCTTTAAGCCCATCTTGTAGATTGGGGTGGCATTAGCCTTCCTCCAGTCTTCTGGGACATCCTCCATTCTCCACAACTTCTCAAAGATTATGGAGAGTGGCCTTGCAACGACATCAGACAGCTCTCTTAATATCCTCTGGTGGATATTGTCAGGGCCCCTTGATTTGCAGGGTTCAAGCTCCTGTAATTGTTCACATACCAACTCTTTCTTCACTGACTGGGTCTGTGTTTGCATGAACCTGGATTGTTGTTCCCAAGGCCAGGGGCCCAACAGTGCTGGTAAAGACAAAGGGGAAGAAAATGTTGAGAACCTCTGCCTTTTCAGCATTGTTGGCGACTAATTCACCTCTCCTGTTTAACAGCAGGCCAGTATGTTCCTTCTGTTCTACTTGTTGCTTATGTGCCTGAAAAATCCCTTCTTGTAATTTTTGACATCTCTGGCCAAAAATTCTGATTTAAAATCTCATGATATCCAATATCAGCAGAGCACACAGTCAGCAGACCAATAATTATCTTTGTGACATACCTAAACATAATTGGTTAATAGAGAATTCTCATCGGATGCAGTATCAATATCCCCAGTGGGCTTCTGCAGAGGTTATTACTGAGACAGATGTTATGCAACTGTTTATTGATTACCTAGAAGAAACACGAAGCTCTTGATGACTAAATTTTCAGATGTCACAATGACAGCCAAAGCAAGAAATAATGAGAAGCAATTTGTATCATTGAGTCAGCTGCATGCTGCTAGAATGGACTGTAGAAAGTCTGAAGTCTATATAGATCAACAGCATATGCTTCAAATGCACTAGGAAATCAGCTGTAGTCTTTATTCTTTAAATGTTCATTTTTGGAACAGAGATCTAAATTAACTATTTCTGCTCAGGGAAGAATGGTTTAACATAATCTGCCTATTTGTGCAAGGAAGGCCCTAAAATATAAGAGAATTGTAAAATTATTCAAAGCAATCTGTTTAATTTCTGTTTATACCACACCACAGTTTTCTTCAGTTGCCTAATTACTCTTTTTACCTGGCCTTGTTATTGCTGCTGAATGATTGCCGTTCTTAAAATTAAATTTGCTGGACAAAAGCCTGCCACTTCAACTTTAGTTTGTCTTCCATGAATGACACAGTTTTAGAAAACAGCATTATGAGTAACTGAAATTTTGCTAAAGGCCTAACAGCCATTTAAACATGTGGCCTGTCCACATCTCCTGTCATCCCTTAAAACTATTTAACACCACAATTTTTTCCACCAAAAATGTCACTTAGTAAAAAGATTAGGTAAGTACCTTTTATTTTCCTTTTTATTTTTTTAATTTCCTGGAATGATTGTGACCAGAAAGGGATCAAACTTAAAGGAATTTATTAAAAATTTGCAGAAAATATTGCTACTTCAGTAACAAAAAATAATTGATAACATATCTCTATAACTATTCTTTTAAGCACTGGTGCAATATTACATTGGTTTTATACGAGTGGGGAAATGAAATGCTTCTGTGTCACTTCTTTTCATGCTCTCAAGTGGTCCTTTTGTATTTATTGCAATTTACTGGTCTTCCAAGGACTATAATAGAATTTAAAGCTCACTGGCATGGTTCAAATAAGCTGTTTGCTCTTCTTCCATAACCTGGAGACTTCCTGCTACTGCTATATATTGCAGAAATAAATAGCAATTTCACTTTACTATTATTCATAGGATCATAACACCCAAGGTTAATGTGTGCTCTGATGGCTTATTCATGAAAAATGTTCTCAAATCTTGCAAGTTTCATAAATTTTAACCCATACAATTTGTCCAGAAATTCCTACCAGAAAGCATGGTTGCTCTTTTTTCATTCTTCATCATTCATTTCTTTTTTAAAACCTTTCATTCTGTCAGTGATGAAATATACGTTACAGTATTTGCCAAAAGCTACATGTGTATGACTAGATAAGTGAAGTTTTTCTATAACTCTATCAACTAATATTTTCTGTTCCTTAAAAAATAGGTTAAACATTTGCAAATTATTAATTAGCAATACAGATCACTTTGGAAATGATTCTACAGGAAGAAAAGACTAAGTGTATCATACTATTTATTCCAAGCAAAAGTTCAGGTGTTTCTCTTTAACATACCCCAAGTAGACTGTAGGTAGATGAAAATATACACTGAACTTCATGACTACAGTCATGGGAGCTGTCACTCTTACAAAGCACAACTACTTATTTTTTCAAATATGAAGGGCCTAACAGACCTGATATTCGTATGAATTGGCTGTGTAAATCTATATACTCCATGTAAGTTTTTCCCTCTTAATAAATGCAGTCACTGGTGACATTACCTTATTAGTGGAGAATTATTTTTCTCAGTTATGTTCACCATTCCTGAAAATGTTAGCTTTCTAAGCTTTGTTCTTGCCATTTCTTGAAATGAAATGTTAATAGGCAGGTTTTGAAGGTTTTCCCTTGCCTTAAGGTTTTGACTAGGATCTTAAAGTAGAAGCTAAGGATTCCTAGGGCATTGTTCAAAGTGAGATAATCTCAGATTCTCAGCTAACTGCTTCCATGACACTCCTCTTTTTTCGCCTTCTACTGTTGTTTGAAAACTGCTATAAGGCAGATAATTATTCTTCATTTGCCTATGCAAATGTTTTGCCAACAGAATCTGGTTCTTTTATTTTAGGAAGTTCGAGGCACATTTATTTTGAGTAGTGTCAGCCACACTGACAGTAGGCCCAGACAGTGAAGAACTTCTGTGAGACCAAAACACTCAATGCATATCTGCTACTTCACAGAATCACAGAATCACAGAATCATAGGGTTGGAAGGGACCTTAATAGATCATCTAGTCCATCCCCCCTGCCAGAGCAGGGCCACCTTAGAGCAGGTTACACAGGAACGCGTCCAGGCGGGTTTTGAATGTCTCCAGAGACGGAGACTCCACCACCTCCCTGGGCAGCTTGTTCCAGTGCTCTGCCACCCTCAAGGTAAAGAAGTTCCTCCTCATGTTTACGTGGAACTTCCTATGCTCAAGTTTGTGCCCATTACCTCTTGTCCTGTCACTGGGCACTACCGAAAAGAGCCTGGCCCCATACTTATTCAGGTTCACTTAAGGTACTACTGAGTTAATGCTTCATCTTTTCATTTAGCTGCTGCTTGTTCTGGCAGACCCTTTTACACACACAAACAGTGGTGTATATGCATGAGTATGACTGTAAAGACCTGTAGATTGCACGCTTAAAAATGGCTAGCCTTTGCTTCCTCACCCATTAAACTCAACCATTAAAGCTTTTGAAAATATCCACCCATTGCTCTAACTGGTAAGTCAATAATAGAGAAAAACAGCCTGCTGCTGCATCCACCTAATTCAGTCTACTACTCTTTTAAACCAAGTGGCAGAAGTCTCTGATCTGTTGTTTAAGGTCCTAGGTTCAGTCGCCTGCAAATTACTCATTATGAGGTTCATTAGTTCCGCAATTATTTTTCTGAGGTGGAGGCAAAATAAAACTTATCTAATCAGACACATTATCTCAATTACATACTTAGAGAACTATATTTTGACAGATGAACTGTGAAAAAGTAGAGTTTTCAGAAGCTAGGCCCCTTGCTTTTAAATGAGCAAGACAGCTCTGAAGTTGCCACACCAAAACTCTCTGCAGTGAAGTCACCTCAGCCAGTGCAGGAAAGCATGGGCAGATACATTGTCTTTGAGAATTAAAAGACTAACCCAGTGGCACTTTCCTTTCCAACAGGCAATAAGGAAAATTTTGTACCTTATTACCAACTCTAGTGGTAGTTTTCTCACTGTCATAGAAATATGCGTCAGTTTTTGTATAATATATCACATTTGTTGATTATGAGGTCCTTTTTTTAAGAATCATTTAAAAGAAATTTTTAGCCATTTTTTATAGCAATTTTTGTTTGCACAAAACCAGAACAATCATTTACTGACAGAACTTTATCATGCCAATGATATAGAAATATATGAAGTTCAAGTGCAAGGCCAAGTGCAAGGTCCTGCACATGGGTCACGGCAATCCTAAGCACAAATACAAGCTGGGCAGAGAATGGAATGAGAGCAGCCCTGAGGAGGACTTAGGGGCGTTGGTTGAAGAGAAGCTAAACATGACCTGGCAATGAGCACTTGCAGCCCAGAGGGCCAACTGCATCCTGGGCTGCACCAAAAGAAGCATGACCAGGAGATTGAGGGAGGTCTTTCTGCCCCTCTACTCTGCTCTCATGAGACCACACCTGGAGTACTACGTCCAGCTCTGGAGTTCCCAACATAAGAAGGTCATGGACCTGATGGAGCAAGTCCACAGGAGGGCCACGAAGATGATCAGAGGGCTGGAGGACCTCTCCTATGAAGACAGGCTGAGAGAGTTGTGGTGATCCAGCCTGGAGAAGAGAAGGATCTGGGAATACCTTATATCAGCCTTCCAGCATCTGAAGGGGGCCCACAAGAAAGCTGGAGATGAACTTTTTACAAGGACATGTAGTGACAGGACAAGGGGTAATGGCTTCAAACTGAAAGAGGGTAGATTTAGATTAGATATTAGAAGAAATTCTTTACTGTTAGGGTGATGAGGCAACAGAACAGTTTTCCCAGAGAAGTTGTGGATACCTTATCACTGCAAGTGTTCAAGACCAGGCTGGATGGGGCTTTGAGCAGCCTGGTCTAGTGGGAGGTGTCCCTGGCCACGGCAGGGGGGTTGGAACTAGATGATCTTCAAGGTCCTTTCCAACCATTCTGTGATTTTATAATTCTATGGAATGCTAATTATCTCCTCCTCACCACTCTTTACTGCCTTTCATCCCTCACTGTTTGTTTCACTCTGCAGTTGCATGTTTATGTGCAATGTTTTGTTTAGCCTGGACACTGTCAGGCCAACATGATTTTCTCATGGGAGGTCACTGACTTACATTAGGCTGGTAACTCCTTCATGGTAGCTGAGATTTTTGATTCCACCTCTGTTACTATAGACAGGGTATGGTATACAGTACTAGAATTCTTTACTCAGGAAAGGATTGCCGAAGTTGTAATAATGACGACTTTAACAAGAGCTGTATCACTTAAGACCCTGAGGAACTGGTCCACATGATTAAAAGCACTGTGGAAACATAAGACACACAACACTTTATTTCTAACATATCTGTAGGAATTCTTTCTGCTATGTCAGTTTTTTATATAATAAGTTCTTATCTTTATTGATGGCATCTCAAAGGATACTTTCATTAAAGGACGGTAGTAAATAATGTTCCAATTGTATTTAAAAAGGGTTTAAATTTAAAACCACCTGGATATTATAAGCAATGATGTGATGCAATATTAATTTTCCAATCTGTTTGCAGGTGAAGAGCATTCACCTTCGAAATATACGAAATCAGAAGTTCCTATTTCCATCAGGAAATGTATGCATAGAATTTGAGGAAGGGAGCGTATGAATATACTAAAAAGTATAAAAGCAGACAGACACATTTTTAAGAACAGGTTCCCATGGAAGGGAAAATATTACCTGATCATTTTTTCTGCAGTTCTTGGTTACTTTTAACATATGATCTTGATTGTTTGTTCTTCCCTTCCTCTATAACTGTTGTGCAGCATAAACATGCCAAGGTGTGAGCCTATATGATAATAATGTTTAACCTTTTCTTCCTCACTCTTCCCATTCATCTTTCTCATAATATCACTATTTAAAGGAATGAAGCAGAAACTCATAAGCTAAAAATCCATGCAGTCACTTACAGGTTGGCACTTCAGCATCTGCCTTCTGCAGCACTAGCAGATGGCTTCATTTACCCAAGTCATACTTGGTTTTGGTTCTCAGCCTGTCTGTCAAAACATGTTCAGCTGGAAAATGAAGCCTGCATAATATATTTTGTTCATGTAACCTGGAAGAAAAGGCATTTACCATTCTCTCCCTAAAATCCAACTGTCTTTTCCCCACTATCATTCACATTGATGTGTGATATTTTATAGCACCACCCCTTCCTGTCCAGCTTACTTACGGTTTACAAGTCAAAGAGAAGTGGGTGCGACACTTGCTGGGAGACCTCCCCGATTTAACACTCCACTTACCTAACCTTACACACATTTGAGTCTGGAAGGGTGGCACAGAGACTTCATATAGTCTGCAGGCTCTCTGGAAGGCAGCAAGGTAGATCAAAAGCAAGGTCACTAGGCTAGCAGCCTGCATGGAGTCCCCTCTTTCAGAAACGCCACACCATCCTATGTTATCCAATCTCTATACAATATAATGTATAAAGGATAAATTAGAAGCCAGAAGCAAATTACTCATAGGATCATAGAATTATTTAGGTTGGAATAGATCTCATGAATAAGTGATCTATCCTACCTTTTTTCAAGAATAAATGATTTATTCCTCCCTTTTTTTTTTTTTTTTTTTGGTAATATTAGTAGAAAATGTCACTGAATATCTGCAAAAGAATAAAATATTTTTCTATAGTATGACAAGATTTTTTTAGTGTTGTTCTGGTTAACCTGCTTCAGGGGTGGAGAGAGATTAATCACCTTTAATATCAAATCCTGGAATTAGGAGCAAGTAGACTGCATATAATTACTGTTACTGATCCAATCCTTACTTGCTGCCTATCATGGACAATCCATAAAATAACTCTATAGTTTAAATCACTTCAGGTTTCTTTCTCAGCTTCAGAATATTTCACTGTGTCTATGTACTCTAAACAGTTTGAACCTGAGGTTTTGTCAGAAGTCTTATCAGATTCTATTTGCTCTCTTTCCTTTATTTGCTAAGATCAGATCAACAGGCGAAGAATATGCAGTTTATCCCAAAGAATATCTGTGAGGCAGAAAAAAAAATGGAAAGTAGTATTCACAGTAGCATCAGAAGAGGCAAGGAAGATGATAACGGATACTAAACCTCTAAGGTACTTGAATATTGAGCCAAGAAATGTGGAAAATAAGCACAAAGAATAATATTCTCAATATATGGCAAGTTTATGATTCAGCTAGTATAACAGAGACTTAACTTGGGATAATCCATATGACTGGGAAATTAATGCAAAGTGAAAGAGATTGTTTAAGAAATGCAGTCAGGGGAATAAAGAATGATGACCACTAATTCATACATTTGCTCTAGGTCAACACTTTAAATGAAGACATCTCTTCTGAAAAGCTGAGCAATGATGAAAATATAAAAATCTGTGCATGAGTATCATAATGTAGGTCTAACATAAACCAGCAAATCGAGATCATACGAATAAAGGAATTAGCGGAGAGCAAAAGCACATGATAATGAGCAATATTAGTTCTGCAGACAATTACAGGAATAGAACTGTGTTCAGTCTGTCCAGCAAGCTCTTAGAATCCATTGACAGCAACTGATTTAGAGGTAGAAAAGAAAATGTTTTGTGTGTTTTTGTAAAACCGGGAGGAAAGAACTAGCTGAGAATACCATTCTTAGAAGGTAGCTCAAAGTAGCAATTAAATTACAATAGCTGTGATTTTTAAAATGAGATAAATAACATTTTTAAAAGTCATGGCCTTCATGAAAATGGCCTTTACTAAACTGCATGACAAGTAGATAAGCTTTCGTAAGAAGCTTGATCTGAGAAAACAGAGTTAAGGAGAACTGGATGCTCTGTAGAGAAAAAACACTGAAGCCACAGGTGGACAATAAATTTCTCTCATTCCAAGTGAGACACTGAAATCATAACACAACCCCCTGAAAAAAATTACAAATTGTTCATTGACTTGAGCACAAGAGGCAAACATGCACTGAAAATTAGATGAGGTTACAGAGGAAGAGTACAAAATTGGAGCAAAAGCACACAGGGGCAAATTGTGAAAGGTCAGAACAGAAGATCAATGTTACTACCAAGGAACATTGAATTAACAAGAAATCCTTCTGTTCAGTGCATCAGTATTCGGAGGAAGACCTAGGAAGGAATTGGTCAATTTACTCTGCAGAGTAAGTTTTACTCCTGTGTATAGTTGTATCAAGGTATCTATCACTGTATCTATGATAAAAGGATAGTATCTCAAACTCAAATATGCAAAGGAATAGCTTAGACAGTAGTTAGATATGTTAGATATTTTCATATCAAATGGGCTGAAAAATTGATGTTCATTTGCATTAGTGAGATCTCTAAACTGTTACCAATTATCTGTGGAAAATCTTGAAGGATGTGCGAATTCTCAGAACCCTAGAAAATGGCAAATTCAGGTGGTTTGGGCTTTTTAAATGGCAAAAAATAGTAGGCCAGAGATTTATAGACCTGTCAGCTCCATTCTGACTCCCAGGAAATTTTTCAGAACAAAGCTAAAAACTCCTGAGTATGTAGTTGATAATAAGCAAGGGGTTAAAGGACAATGTGGATTTGTCAGGAGTAAATGATGTGCAGGGAATCTAATTTTCTTTCCAAAGCATTAAGCTAAATTCACTCTACTTAAGAAACACTGCATAGGATGACGCCCTGCAGTCTTTTCTAGCACTTTGATACAACGATTCAGAGCAATATGTCTATTTTCTTGAACAGAAAACCAGGGCAGAAAGGTGGGTAGAAAACCAGGAAGAAAATGCCCATCTAGCTGTATTAAAAGTCAGGGTTTGGAAACTATTATTGCAGATTAAGAAAATGGTCTGCGTAGTAGCATTTTTTAAAGTTGTGAATGGTAGTTCATTCAGCTGTAGTATAATGGTAACTATTCCTAATAAAGGAGTTGTGATATATCTTTAATTGTCCCTTAATTCTCTTAATGTAGCCTTTAATTCTCTGTACTTTTCCCAGTTGCACTCTTCTTTTCAATGTGGAAAAGCGAAGACCAGACATGCATATAAGGCATTTAAGATTCAGTTGTACCACAGGGCTATTCAGCACCATAATGATGTGTTTTGTTTTGTTTTGTTTTCCTCTATTTCTTTCCTAATAGTTTCTTAATTTCTGATTGCTTTTTTGAACACACTGGGTTGATTCTGGAGAACTATCTATTAAAATCCCAAGACCTCATTACTGAGTTAACTCAAAGACCAAAGTTTGAAATGTTAGCTAAGGACTTTATTTTTTTCCTTACTACATCACTTCCTACATCTACATTGCATTTCATTCGCTATTTATTTTCTTTTTTACTCAGTAGTTAAGGTACCTCTGCCTTTCTTCATAGCCAATATCTTTGCTACCCTGGATGTGAATTCTTGAGTAATTTATATTGTCAGCAGATACTGTCACCTCAGTAATTATTAACTTCTTAATGTCAATTAAGTATATGCTGATGAACACCTTTCCAGAGAGATCTCTTTTGGATTCCACTGTTGAGCTTTCAGCAATATGAAAGACAGTCACCTAATTCCTAATCTTTGGTGAGAAATCAGTACAAGTAGAAGTGGCAAAATAAAGTCCTTTATTATTTATTTTTACCTGATTCAAAAATGGGCATGTACCTTGTTTCTTGCAAGGCAGGTTATCATATGACATATCTACCAAACGAAAATATTTTATGCTTTTGGGAAACAAAGTCTGTAAAGTCTCATTGTGTTGACTTGCCTCTCGGAAAACTAAATTCCATTCTTCATGGCTGTTGAAATATAATCCAGAATGTAATAGTGACAGTGTGTTCCCTCTTATGGTAAGGTTACTCCTGGAAAAATTAAGTGACACCTTTACCATGAGGTAAGTTACTAAGCACATACAAACTAACGAGAGTTGCAGCAACTTTGAGATATCTGAATGGCTAACAGTATATCTAGCCAATGAGCAATTTTAGTTTCTGCTGCAACCTTATGTATGGACAAAAAAGTGGAGAGAGTTTAAATACATCCCTCCACAATAGGCAAACCTAACTAGCAAATCTATCAGTGAAAACTCAGTCATTTTCAAACTAAGAGTATGGTTTAATTCTGTAATAAAAGTAAGTTCTGAGCCATGGAAGAAGAAAATCACACATAACCTAACTAAGCATAGGTATACTGGTATGAAATGAATGAATGCCAAAAGAAAGTCACATGTGACACCTATGAATTGAAAATTTATTAAACAGGATATAATTAATATTAACTTGCCTTGAAACCAAACATAAATGAGTGAAATAGTGTAACTATCAATAGTGCATGTATTTAGTAATGCTGTGATGGCAATATCAGAAACAACGTATAAGCATTTACCAAGTACATCAGCAATGTGATCACCAAAGGGACAAGGATGGATGTAGTTGCACTAGAAGCCATCCAAGCAAAAAAAAGTTGCCAGACAGGGAACAAGTGACTGCAAATAGGCAGAAATCCTCCAGAATACACAAGGATGTCTGACAGGGCAAAAGAAAATGATAAAAGCAGAAGCAAGAGCAGAGGAGAACCCCTGATTTGGGAGGGGGCAATAGCATTAAAATATTAGGGAAAGAAAAAGATAGAAGGCGGAATTTACACTTCAGTTTTGACTAGTCTTATAGATGAGCTCTCACACTGGGCTGGTCACCTTCCTCTTCAACTTCACTGAGGGCTGTAGCCATCAATGCTAACTGTACAGCATCAGCCCCAGTGGCAATGGGTATTTATACCTTAAAAGAGAAGAGTTAACAGTTTTGTATACATAATGATGGTCACCACTGCGTGAGATTTAACTATTAGCACGAAGTGTGTTGTTAATGAGCAAGTTTAGTAAATTTTAGTCTTAAATTTAAAATTGGCCTGACTTGTTAGTCTGTCAAACATTCCCATCACTGTGATTTCTGATTCTCTGAATATAGATATAAACGTATTAAGGAAAGAGTGTAGTGTCTGTTAACGTCAACTTTATCAGAATATGTTTCAATGTTGATTTGTCTCCATTTGTATCTGTAGCATTTTTGCAAATGTCTCATCACTGTTTGCTGGCCCACAAGCCACAAAGGGTTGTGCCCCTTTGCAAATACACAGGAAAGCATCACATTTGCCTTCATCTCCAGCTGAACTATCAGTTCCAGTGTGTGCTCATCATTACCCCTAGAAGCTGTGACTGATGGGCTGGGCTGGTGTTTGGCAGAGAGGTTATAATGAGACCAAGCAGCTTGATATACAGGGTGGAAATTCTCTACATGGCAATTTCCCAGTTGGTCAAGTCTGCACATTCTCCCTGAAGATAGCTGGAGTTAAAAAAATAAAAATAAAATAAAATAAAACATAGTAAATAGAAAAAAGAAACCATTCAAACACACACAAAAAAAACCCTCTCCAAGAATCCACTTCGTGTGGCAATACCTCCCATCAGACTATCGCATTCCCTCTCATTAGCTTGCCACTGACAGAGGAGCTCAGCAGCAATATACAATCTGTACCTGCTGCGTGTGTTTATTTTTCTTTCGTTTGAACAATGAGAAGATATACATTACATCAAGCCTTGAGTTTGTAGTGCTGCTAAATCACACTTGAGGGAACAATGAAAACAGTGTCTATTTAATAAATATATGTTGATATTTCATATCTAATTGCTTCCAATGGGATCCTAAATGCATCCCATGGAGAGGAGGGAGTACGTAAGTCACAAAAGGTAGAAAACAACTGAGTGATGCATGTATTTCTCATGAGTCACAGATAAAGCTCTACAGCAAGAGTTCTTTTTGTCACTTTGCTACTTACTGCTGCTGCCAGATGGATGAAGGAATGAGAGGAACAAGAGACAAGCCCAAGGAGCAAATGGACAGAAAAGCACCACTAGGAATTAACGTAATACAAATGAAATCATAAAGGAGATTTACATTTCCAAAACACTTGATAAATAATTCTTTTAGATAGACATATATGGACAGAATGGGTAATAAATCCCACAGTTCTTACAGAATACATTTTACGCTAGTTCCACTTGCAGTTTATTTATTTATTTATTTACGTGCCTACAAACACCTACTTATAAACTCTCAGGTTCTATATCTACTGACTACAGACAACGCTGTGTCACAGGCTTCTGCAAATGCACTGAGTCCTAAAAGTTTGGTCTTATTTCAAGGATAATGCATTCAGGTTTTTGATTGTTTGATGTCATTTGGTTTTCTCTCTACCATAATTTGTGAAAACTACTATTTCCCCATTTCTAAGGTAACTGATATAAACTGAATCTTACACAAATCCTCAGAAAAGTGGTAAATATAAGCCCCTCACTACCCTCTGGTTCCAGCAGTTATACAAAATAGACTTTTATTGAAAGCTGAATATGGAATTTAAGAGAATGTGGATCTCTAGGTGAAGCTAAAATTTTCTGGGGATCTCAAGTAACCACAAGTTCTCAGGTTCTGCAAAAAGACCCTGGTAGACAGGATAATTAAGTAACCAATAGTTATCTCATTCTGCAGCTCTCAGTCACAAGACCCCACACAAAATTACTCTGTTCACTTGAAAACTGATCACTAAAAAGAAATCTGCTTTCTTTACTCCTGGAGCACAGAGATAAGCTTAGTATTTTAAAGAGAAAGAGATTCACATCTATTTTTAATTCTGTCAGGAATGGCTCACACTGGCCATATAAAAATAAGCCAGACTTTAGTCTCCCATCTGTGGCAGAAGTCTCTTTCTTCCAATGGAGATCAGCTGGTTACAGGCAACGAGGTTGACTGACAAACAGTTTGGGATACATTGGGCTGAGATAATTTCCATAATTGGGTTCACCTACAAACTAAGGCTGGGAACAAAGAGGATGCACTCTTGGTATCCTCCATGGTCCTGTATAAGCCTGCTGGACCCTAGGAGAGTCATTTTAAAGCTTGGCTGTCACATTTCTAGAGAGGGAACCTTGCTGCAGGTAGAAATACTTGGGTACCACGAGTGTGAGGTTTAGTCTAATTCTGAAACTGTCCATGAAAGAAGCTAAATGCTAAAGACATGCAACTTTTTCATACAGATTTTTTGCCTTTTTGAGGCAGAGGGAAGGTTAGAAAAAGAAGTCTTGTCATACACAGAAAAACTATAATACCTATATTTCCAATTTTGAGTATTCCTTTTTCCTCATCTTCTATCAAGGACTTACAGCTAACTTAGGATAGTTGGTAGTCAGTCCTAAATCATTACTTCTTTCTGTTACTGCTTTCATTCCCTTCCTCACTTAAAATCAGCCATTTGCTAGGCTGAATTAATGAGCACAGGGCCAGCGACTTCTTCACCAGGAGGTTTTGTTCTCAAGACCTCTCAAACCAAGTAATACAGTCTTGCTTTTGTTAAGTAAATACATAGTTTAGTACCCCGTTTATCTTCATTTGGTAACATTCAAATTCTAGCAAAGGAATACAGCATTACGCTAATCAGTAAGAATGATGCTATCATTATGTTGTTCCAGTGGCTACAAGATAATTAATGTTTAGTGATAGACACATTCAAAATAACATTAATTATGTTATTAATGATTTTAATTAATTTCAAATGCTTCTGTGTTTCCCAATAAGTTCCCTATACCTAGGAATAAAGCCGCACACGTTTTCCAACTCTTATTCTCTTCCTGCTGTTTGTTTACTACAAAGATTTAGCCTGAAAGTCAACTCTGGAACTTAACTTGAGTTTCTTTCTATTAACTATTTGATTCTGGCTTTCTGATTCTTTCTTTTTTACTATAAAACAGTAAAAATTTAATAATGTAGTAATTAGATGCATTTATTTCAGTGTGTTTCACCATATGTCTTGTCTGCTGCATGAAGTCAGCCTCCAATACAGTTCTTTCACCATTAGTAGAGAATGAAGCTAAATGCTGCCTTTAATGACTTTAAACAGTCATTTAATGGTCTTGGGGAGATTTTTTTTTTCTTAGTGTTGCAAGAATCAGGCTGAAATTGCAGTAGTCTTACTGTATAATTTGCCTTTCGGGGAAGAAACTAGAGACAAATTTTCTTGTTGTCTTCCCACCACTTCTCATTTAAAAGTACTTTTCTTTCTAAGCAAAAATTTGTGTTGATGAAAACAGCTCTGCTGACAACACCGTGGAGGTTCTTTGCTGATACACAAAGGAGAACAGAGCTCCTAGGTAGTCCAAGCTCCTTTAAAACATAAGCTTCAAACATGAGAACCTTAGAGACAGAAAAGCCCTATTGCTGTGCCTTCTCCTGTAGAAACTATCTCAAAACAAAGATGAGCAATTAATAAGGGAGTAATTATGAAGATTTTTCAGTCTCTGTGGTAATGGTGATGGAGGACCTGTCAAAATATACAAACCGCTGAATTTTTAGAACGACAGAATACAGAGATAACATAATTTTGCCCTTCTTACCCTTACTTAAGGGTGATTTTTCAGGACTTCATAAAAATGTCTGTCTACACGCAGAATCTGAGACCTAGAAATTTATCCCACCTAAAATGTTTAATTATTTATACGGAATAACAGGAAATCAGTAGTAAAGATGAAGTATACATGTATCCAAAGTAAGCTAAAGGTGATAGTGGGAAATGTCAGAGGCATGCCTGCTGTAGGGAGTAGCAATGCTCTGGAAGAACTCTGGACCACATCCAGTAGTTATTTCAATTTTGTGGGCAGTCACAAAGTTCAGTACAAAGAAAGAACCACCTGGAACTCTGATTCCCCAACTAAAATAGTTCTGAAATCTAGATGAAGCCTAAAACAGTGTCTGGTTTATTAATCCAAGTTAGGCTCAGGTATGTGCCTGAGCTGCTTGGTTTGTCAAACTGAAGAATCAAGACTTTCAAGTGTCACAGAAGTTTTAAAAATCATTATCTGCATTATCCATAAGATACAACCACATCCCAGGGGAGATAGAGCTTCGTAAGCTCTATAAATCTGTAGAGCTCAAATTTGAGATAGGGTACCTAATGTGGGATAGGGTGCCTTTCTAGGGTAAATGCAGTGCCCATGCCCTTCATCAAATCTGTTGAAAGGAGAAAAGTTAGGTTCATTTAGGTATCAGGCTAAAGCTCCCAAGAATTATTTCTGTTCCATTAGGGAACAGTTTCCAAGAAAGTACTAATTTCAAACTGGACAAGACAAAACTAGCGGAAACTATCCCACCAGGGATAGAACTACACTGGCTACATGAACTATTTTCTGTCTTTCTTTGAGGTGTGTATGAAATCACAGTGAATAGAGAAAAATTCAGTACAGAGGATTCGCACAAGCCAAGTGATGTTTCCTTCTTCAGAGTTCTTGTTCTAACAAACAACAAAGACAGGCTTTACTCAGGTTCAGGGTCTATTCGCTCTTTTGGAAAATGGAAGATCTTGAGATCAGAAGCTGCTTCCTTTCTGTGTGTGTGTAAGCGATCAGAGTATGTGGCAGGAAGAATGTAAATGAAAACTAAATGGCTGACGCCCAAAAGCATTTCAATGATCACAAGTACAGAGGCACTAGAAATACTACTCGCTTTTTATTCACAACTCCCAAAACTCAAGTTGGATTACACTTCCCTCTTATGTCTAACTAAATGGGAATACCTTATAAGTACACCTGTCTCATATGGCTTTCATCATTTTGTATGGGAGTTACATGTAAGTGCTCTTCCACACCAAGTCCAAGGTCAAACCAATGCTCCAGAGGTGCCTTTCTTTTCCCAGCAGAACAATTCAACAAGCTTAGAACACAGTGCTTGACTACTTAATCTAGTGATACTAGATACATAGGAGAGAGCTTCATGTGAAATCCTGGGAGGAAAATACGAGATGTGAAAGATATTATCTTTCACTATTTTGTGGTGATAATCTTCTGTGCTCCAGTAGAACCTAATTTTTTCCACTGTGCATGACTAACAGCTGTGTTAGGGAAGCTTAAAACTATATTACTTTCATTAGTGGCTCTTTTCCCTCTCATTGATTTTCATATCCACTCCTCATGTTTTGTCTTAAATCAGGTCCTGATTCTTCAGCTTGTTCTCTGCAAACAGAGCTCTTCATGGAATTCCTCGCTGAAATCAATGAATTCACTTGCATAAAATGTGGAAGCAAGCTCTGGGATCTTTAGCTGCTTGGAGGCAAGGTCTATGTTTTCAGATGGGTCTGTACAAGTCCTCAGTGGAACTGAGGACATGAATTCTACACTAATGTAAATGATGAGTAATAATAAAAAAAAGGAACATACATTAAAATCCTCCTTTAACAATGTTGTCTGGGTATTTATATTTTGCAGCTTAGTCATGATAACTGATGAAATCAGTACTTGATTTTCTCTCCAATAGATTCATTCCTAGATGTTTATGAGTTTAGCATTGGATTTTGGCACACAGAACCGAAAGAGAAGAGTTTGGAACTCCATCCTGACATGTGTTCAATATTATTTTAATGTGCCATTTCCAATGCTGTCAACCTCATTACGTTCAGATTCTCGAAACTGCAATTTTACTTCCATGTTACAAAAGAAACACTGTCGTGCTTTTTTCTGGAAGACTTTACTGTTCTAGTTCAACAGTGTATGTTAAAGTGAGAGACTGAAATCAGTGATCAAGAGTCAGTTCCTGGTTTCAGTGAACCTGGGTTTTACTTCCAAGTAAGCAGACACTGTACATTTCCCATAGGCTTGACAGTGCACTTCAGTGCTCTTCTACAGATCTGCCATCTACACAGCTTCCAGGACTCCTAACAGCTCTATCAGATATTCTAACCTGCAGTCACAAATGCTGGGTTAGTGACCCAACTACCTCTGTTTCTTCTTAAATCAGATTCTTCTGCTAAGTCCATACAACTTTGCTTTGCTGGCAGAATGTTGCTGATCTAATCCTGGGGAACTGTAAAAGGTTATTTCTTAAATACAGCAATTTTTTTTTTCTTTTTTTTTTTTTTTTTTAGCAGTCCAAGGTAAAGCTAGATGTAGATCCTTGCTGGGTTACTAGCCCGATTCCTTTGCCACTTATTCCTGCAAAACTTTGTCCTCTGGGTTCCCAGGCCCTTCTTCATCTGTTCCTGATTAAGGTCCATGCTATTCTACTGTGTTAAACTTAGTACATGAGTTCATTTAAGCTGGCCCATCTCATTACACTCAGCATTGTTTGAATAAAGATATCCATATCACAAATGGACTAACTTTCATTGCATCTTTCAAATCTCTACTGCCTGTCCATCACTAGGAAATTCATCAGTCCCAATCAGAAGCCCTGCTGTTTCTTCATAACAATATATCTTTTGAAAATGGCATTATTCACAACACATCCCCCAACAGCTTTTGGCTAACAAACAATTGGCTCTCAGGGGAGACCAAATTGACAGGGTTGGAACCTAGATAATAAAAGTTTAATTATTATAAGCAATGATGGTATTTAATAATTGTGATCTCACTGGGAAAAAATTCCAGGAAGAATCATTTTTGCTTCATTACAATGTGTGAGTGATGATACTAATAAAGGCTCGCATGAGGAACTCCACAATTCACAGCTTGCTTCCCCAAACAAACATTAATTATTGTTCCACAAAACATTGAAGCTAGGAAGCCAGTGAGCAAGGACTTCAGTTGTGTTGGGCAGCATTAACTATTCACTGTAATATAAGACCTAATGAAGAAAATCAGGTGCCGCTATCTACAGTACAAGGGAGAGACATGGATGGTCCATACTTTCTCAGTTAGGAACCATTAAACAAACCAGTTTTCTGGTGGTGAAGAAAGTAGCAAGCTTAGGAAATTAATTTCCTTTACAATTAACAACTTCAGACTTCCTTCTGCCCTTTTTTTCCAGCTGAGCAGACATGTGACTAATGCAGCTTTCTCTCCCATCAAATGGGAGAATAAGCATATGAGTCCATTCAGTGTAAGATGTAGTCTGGAAATTAAAGCCTGCTGTTGTGAGTCCTAAAGGCTGGGAAAGGAGCCAAATGGGAACAGATCAGACCTAAACTTACTTCAAAGACTGATTCAAATGTTCTGTTCAGTAAAGTGAAGCTACCTGTTTTCTTATCTTGTTTCTAAGTAAAAATGGCTTTCTAGATAGGTGGCAGCACAGGGATACCTAAAAAATTTTAGGTATGGTGCCGTAAAAAACATGTAGCAGGGAGACTTCTTAATACACTATTGGTTTTGTTCTTTATGAAATATTTGGCTTCTTCACTGCATAGTTTTGAACTTCTTTGTGGAACAAAGCTGATGTTAAATCCTCTGCCAGAACACTTAAAATGAGAATGAAATATGTTAAACAACGTCTAGCCTGTAGGACTTCAACTCAAAGAGAAAAAGTGAAAGACTGCTGTTGACCTGACTGATTAAAGCTGTTCCATGGCATTTGTAGGAACAGGACGGTCTAGGCTCCTACAACTATAAAAAATAGCTAATATTCAAGAATGAACAGGGGCTGGAGAAACAGAAAAAAAAAAGATGAGCTGTAAGACTGACATCAACTTTACATTCATAGCCACACTTTGTTGCTAATCGGATCTGTTCCTTCTGTTCAGCATAGTGCAAAAATACACATTACTATCTTGTGAAGATGGCCCAATCTAAAGGAGGGCCTACTTCAAACCTTAAATGAGTGAGAGAAAGATGGGACAGGATGCCTTTCTTCACAGAGTGCATTTGGGGGAACTGAGCAATGGGGAAGATGCTCTGGCTGAATCCCATTCTGTGAGATTCAGTACCAAAAATAAAGCACATTTCAATCAGTACATGAGCCAGGATGCAGCGTGGGACAATAGCATTTGCACGCAGAAGAGCTTTACAGAATGCCACAAAATAGCTGTTCTATGTGGAGAGAAGCCATTTCGTGCATTCTGAACACATGCTGCATGTCGGCCGCTTTAAAACCAGGCATCTCATCATCGTCTGTGAGGAGAGACGTTTAGGTACTGACCAGGCATACATGAGGCCAGAAACCTTACAACAGGACTATCTAGAGACTATTTTTATGCCCATATCCCACTTTCTAAAAAGAACAAAAAATAAAGCAAATCACACTGAGAAAACCTTGTGGAAATGCTTACATATTTTGCTGACAAATATGAAAGAAAGGGAAACAGTAAATAAGGGTGAACTGACCAGCTCACAGGGATTCTCAAAAAGAGTTTTGTTTTAATCCAGAGGATAACAGTACAGGAATGATGATTTTCCACATTGGTAAATTACAGTTATATATATAACAGTTATATAGCCTGTTCTTTCAAATAAAGCAAACCTCTAACAAAGCCTTTTATACAATGGATGGCTTTTGTTTTGAGTTGGAGAAATACTGAAAAGAAAGGAGGAAGACCAATTATGCCAGATTGAGTGAAAAATGTGTCACTTCAGAGATCATGGAGAAAGTGTCCAAAAGAGGTAGTTGAGTAATTTGAGGGGGGGAAAAGGAAGTAATTCATTATGATGATGACAAAAATGCGTGCTCAATGCTTAAACTCTGTAGACCACATGGGCTTGTGTGGATCTTTTCTGAGCAGAGTAACCCCCTCCTGCTTCTCATTTTACTACCCTCATACAGCATATTTCCCAGGCTAGCATCTGTCATGTGCTTCACGGGCACATCCAAGTCACTTTTCAGCTCCTGTTTTGTCCATTATACATATGAAAGGTGAACTAAACTCACCAAAGAGAGGAATTCCAATCTCTGAACCCAAACCTACCTTCACTGCTTTTAATTCAGGACTAGATCTTGATTATTTGTTTTTAATAGTTGTATTTTCACATGTATAATTGCATACTAGTTTATACATATAAAATATATTCTTAAGCAAATTTCTTTGTCTGAGTTAGATCACAGCAAAGATGTAATGGGTCCAACCCAATAAAACAATGCTCTGTGTAGATCTTTCATTTTCAAATCACTATACAAGAAATACACAATTATCCAAATTAGCAGAAATTAATAGATGAGGGGAATGTAATAGATGTATTGCCATATATTCTCAGGATCGTAAAAGACTGGCATTTGTTACACTGGCTCGTGAAATCTTGCAGGAGAGATTAATTTCAATTGATCTGGATTAGAAACACTTTTGTCCGAGTTGGGAACTGGCAGAAGGGCCATAAACAAAGGTCAGTGATAATGCATATAAACAGCAGTATGTCACAATCAACAGGATGGGTCTAGCTATTACTGTATTGATCACCACTAGCCTTGTTCTCATTTAGCAACTTCATCAGCACAGGGAAAACAAGGCCAGGCATTTGCTGTATTTGTTTTCATTTTTAAGTTAATTTATTTGGACTTGTTATGACCCTGTTGTATTTGCCTCCTGCAAATATTCTAGGAAATTAGTTTACTGGAAGAAATCTTTGTGCAAATAGAGAATTTTAAACGAAGATAAATGCTCACAGAATACAAATCAGAATAAAAATTCCTGAGTATCTGCACCATTGTTAATACGGTCAAAAAAAAAAAATCTGACCTCTGAAACAGCTTTTCATATAATTTACCAAAGAGTTTAAAGGGAAGGAATTAAATCTTTGCACAGTTTAGTTCTCCTCAAAAAACCTAAGAACAATAATTTTTGAGTTCTGATAGGTCATTCCTATTCACATGAAAAAACGGAAAAAAGTCAAATATATTGTTTGGTACAGACCTGTTTCTTTACTACACTCCTAAGCTTCCAAACTTAAAGAGGAAGAGCATAATTTTTCTCCTCACAACTTCCAAGCCTGCTCTCTCTAATAAGTTGAGGCAGAAATTACTTCTATTCCTCCATAAAGACATACTGTTCTCTGCCTTTAATTTCTGGTACATCCATGATTTACTAATATACCCCTTTGCCATAGTACTTGTCAAACATTACTTGCCACCAAATTCTGGAGATTTGCTTGTCATTTTGGGTGGTGCCTTACAGAGTCTTCCTCTATCTCATTACTTAAATAACTTAACTACTTCCCCAAAGATCCTAAAATAAAGCTGTCTTGCACATTTGTCAGCTCTAACCAGGTCTGTAACTGTGAATAAATCAAAGACCCACCCTATGACAGTCATTAACAACTTCCAGAACAATGTTATCTTCATGGATAATTCAGAACAGAGAAAAAGACAAAAATCCTCCAATAAATTATTCACTTCAAATTATTCTCCCAGATCTCATTTCCAGCAGTGGCTAATTAATCTAAGGCTTTTTCTAAACCTATCACTGTAGTATTTAAGAACTACAACAAATGATGATAGTTAGCGAAATAATTTAAGAACAAATTGTGCCACATTGAATCCTACCTGGCTGAACATAATGGCTTGGATTCATCCCCTTTCACTTCAGTTTCCTAGCTGAAATACTCACATCAGGAGCCCGGGTGCTCTCTATAACCAGAAGGATGTAATAGCAATTACAGATTATTTAGCCTACCATCTGAGTCTCCACAAAAATACTCCAGAAAGCTTACTTGTCAGCCTAAAATCTCCACATTGCCTTGCATCATGAGGTCTCTTCTTCCATCAGTAATATCACTAGATTTGTGAAAGAAGATGTTACATCAACAGCTTTCACCATCTGCTCAAGGAGGCTGGATCCTCTGTGGCACTACACTTTTTCCTAAGTGAAATTAAGCTGAGATTATTGTGTGTGTCTAGTCAAGAGCATAAAAAACTTTTCTTTCTCACGCGTAGACTTTCATAAACTTGATCCTGTCCATTGACTGAGGTGATTTTTTATTGCAGGCTTTAGCTGCAGAATATTCCATTAAAATTAATATGGACTCAGATATCATGTGGTGCCACCTCTTCCGCTGAACATCACAACTTGGCTCCATTCATAGCTGCCTGTAGGCTTGAGTTCTTATGATCTTTACTAAATACAGTAGGAATTCAGCTTCAGCCATGTTTTGGAAACACCATGTTACCTGTGAATAACACAAAGTAAGGAACAATATGGTTTTGGCCCATGCAGCAGGAATTTTGAATGGACATTTAACTGGAGGGATTGGTACTGTGATATTCACTTACTGTGTTAAGGCAGAAGCATCTGACTTTTGGTTTGCCGTTTATAGTTTCGAGTATGTGAGGATTCAAATATAGCCAAGCCAGATACTTCCTTCTGGTAATTCAATATTAGGTTCCATTTGGAATCAAATGCATTTGCCAGTAAATTTTATTTTAAAATTTCTCTGCTAATAAGACTGTTCTCAAGGCAAAATCTACACTGAATTCTTTTGCAGCTGTATTATTTCCCTTTTCCTTCCAATAATTTTATGTCTTTGTTTTTAAATACAGCCAGGTTTTTCCATAGGTAAGGTTAGGTCTGCTTGAACAATTTATTCTCGGACCTTTATCTACCATTTTAAGAATGTTTTTGTAGAATTTGCAAAAGAATCTATGAAAAAAGAATGTTTTAAAGCAACTGCTGTTATTAAAAACTGGGCAACAAATAGTTTCTATATTTACTGCTAAGCTAAAATATAACCCCTACAAACTATTCCATGAGCTACTTGAAAGCTGGAATTCATATTTTATCCTCACTGCGGTAGGTGCCATGTTTCTTCTCAGCAGTGCCCTGAATTGGGCAAACATAATCTTTCCTTAGACCAGCTTTTACTATAGCCCCTCTAAATAACATAGGCAGTACAAAAAGTAATCTTAAAGTTTATGCACACAAATAATACATTGTTTTAACTGCACTAGTCAAGTAAAAGGCAATATCCTTGATCCCAGTGTGGGTACAGGCATAATCTGGCAAATATAGCTAGTGTCTCATAGTACTTTCCCCATGGTAAGTAGAATGTATTGCAGCAGTATGAGAAACCTTTCTCCAGCAACTCCTGGTTGTTTAGCCTGGAGAAGAGAAGGCTCTGTGGAGTTTTTGTGGACTTTCAGGATACAAAAGATGGGGACAGACATTTTAGTAGGGCGTGTAATGATAGGACAAGGGATAATTGTTTTAAACTAAAAGGAGGTAGATATAAGGACTAGGTATAAGGCAGAAATTTTTTACAATGAGTGTGGTGAAACACTGGAACAGGTTGCCCAGAGGGGTTGTAGATGCCACATCCCTGAAAACATTAAAGGTCAGGTTGGATGGGACTCTGAGCAACCTGATCTAATTGACAATGTCCCTGCTGACTGCAGGGGTTGGACTACTAGACCTTTAAAGGTCCCTTCCAACCCAAAGGTCTGGAGCTATCCCTTTGCTGAATAGCTGCAGAAGCTGCCAAGGAAGTAAGTCTAATTCTGAGCTGTCATCCTGCCTGAGTAAGACCGATAGCATTATCAATAAATCAATAAATCTGGGCTCCCCAGCTCAAGAAGGACAGGGAACTGCTGGAGAGGGTGCAGCAGAGGGCTATAAAGATGATTAGGGGACTGGAACACCTCTCTTATGAAGAAAGACTGAGGGAATTGTGTCTCTTTAGTCTGAAAAAGAGGCGGCTCAGGGGCGACCTTATCAACACTTATAAATACTGAAAGGGTGGTTGTCAGGTGGATGGGGCCAGGCTCTTTTCAGTGGTGCCCAGTGACAGGACAAGAGGTAATGGGCACAAACTTGAGTATAGGAAGTTCCACCTAAACATGAGGAGGAACTTCTTTACCTTGAGGGTGGCAGAGCACTGGAACAAGCTGCCCAGGGAGGTGGTGGAGCCTCTGTCTCTGGAGACATTCAAAACCCGCCTGGACGCGTTCCTGTGCAACCTGCTCTAAGGTGGCCCTGCTCTGGCAGGGGGGGTGGACTAGATGATCTATTAAGGTCCCTTCCAACCCCATGATTCTGTGATTCTGTGAATCTGTAAGGTAAAATCAGAAATATGCCAATCAGTAGCTCTTGAAACAAAAAAAAAAAAAGCAGGAGTGAGAACTGAAGGCAAGAGCCACTAAGGCAACTTACTATGAATGAAATTGCTGATAAATGTTATCTTTGCCACTAAAAGGAGAATAAGCTATGCACAAAGCAACAACTCCCTCCTTAAGAAAAGTGTATATCAGTGACAGCCCTTCTTGAGAAGACTAAAAGGCTGTGCTGAGGCGTGTGACTTTGCAAATAAATTGAAACTGTTAAAATGGGAACAATAGGATCAGGTACAAATACAATCAAGCAATGCAAGTCAGACATTTTGTATTGTTCTTTCTTTCTCTTTCATACATTATGCAACAGAATTCTCAGCAGCTGAGCAGGATAACTGGACATGTCTGTACGTTTAAAGGGTGTCCTTACACAAGAAAGCAATACTGAGTAACATCTGCACAAGTTCTGGACCAGAAAACAGCTACATTAAAGTGAAACTGTCTTTGCATAACTAGATTTGCTGGAAGCCCAGTCTTGCTAGTTCAGACAAAACATGGTTACCTTTGGGCACGCACAATATTTTTTGTTGCAAAGTATGTGAATGCTCCAGCCTATTTAAAATGGGTGACTTCACCATTTTCCATGTGCAGCATGTAGGTGTGTCCACAAATTATAGGAGCTTTAGTCCCATCCAGGGAGAGGATAGGGGTCATAAGCTCTAGCACTTTTGATAGAAATTGTGTTTAGAACCCCTCAGAGTGGTAAATACTGCACCTGAATTTGATAAAAGTTTCAACTTCACATCTAAATTCAGTTTTCACTAGTTAACACCTTTAGGACACTGTCTCATTGGTAACAGAGAAGAAGAAATAACAGTAGCATCATGTTGTGTTTATACATAAATACATACACACACAGACGTATATAATATCATGCCCAGTAAATGCCATGTTGTGCATCTTCTCTTCCTTAACATTTCTATTCCTTATCTCTAATTCACTTGTGATGTCCTACTCATATATTGTACACCCTGCAGTTAAAAAGAATAGTCATGATTATTACTGAAACAATCACAAAATATACAAGAAAAAGAAAAGAGACAATTCTTCATCACTTTAATTTTCTTATCACTGTATGTGATGTTTCAGTGATCCAGACTGCAGACAGTCTATGGCAGGAATGATCTCTCTACCTGTGACTATAAAACCCAAGAACAATAGAACCTATGATGACATGAGGTTCTAAAATTTACATAAGGTAGTGAGGAAAGCGATACAGAAAAATACATGCTAAATGTTAAGTCTTTCATTCAGAGAGCCAGTGTCATATGTTGCACGTGATTTCTATGAAAGGATTGCTGTTAGCAAAAGAGTCCAAATTTCATAAGATGTAGATACGATAATATTAGGAAAATCTCAGGAAGTATGCTTTATAGACTGTGGAAACTTCCATGAAAATATTATAAACAGCAGAAGAGCTACTTGGGATGGATGGAATTAAGTGACACAGTAAGAGTATCAACTTTTGGAAACATCCAAGAAGAGAGAAATCTTCCCTTTCTTGTATTTTATATGTCAGAGGCTAACAACAGAGAATTGCAAAGGAACATTGAACTATCATGTCTCTTATTATTTGACCAACTGTAGGTGAAATAACTTGCACCCTAACAGTGCCTGTTACATTTCACTGTCTGCAAAGAGAGCCTAAGGTGATGAGCTCATATAGAGAAGTTTATTCATAAACACAAGGTGAGAGGAATATCACTCTTGTGGACTAGGTAACACAGAAAATTTTGCAAATTTAGTAGAAAATTTGTGCTTTTTTTATCCCACTGATGAATCCAAAATCAGTTCTAAAGAAAACCTTTGTGCAGACAGTTCAAGTAACGTCTTACAGAGGGGATCTTTCTTCCTATGCATATAAGGGTACCTCAGAGAATATTCGGTACTGTGTGTTGATGCCTCTGAAACTACCTTATGAATTTGTCAATACCTGCTTCTCCTGAATTGCTACAGTCTTTTCTTGGACCCATTTACAGCTATCAAATCTTCCATCTCCCCCTTGCTAAATTTAAAATCCAAACTACCCACAGCATGTCAACCAACTCCAAATAATTGGTTTGGCATAGGCACTCTGAAAGTTTCAGTATCATACAGTGCTACAGGAAAACAATAAGCAGTCAAGTTGCCTATTCTCTTGGTTAGGTTGCCTGAGGTCCTAGTAATGTTAATAATGTTAATACTAACATAATCCTTTTATATCACATCCACAAAGCAGTAGAATGAAAAAGCATCCCTGCAGTCTCAGGCCCATTAAGTTCTTCTAACGAGGTCGCTGGCTGTTTAAACAAGCAGTATGCTACGTCTGAGACCCCTTCCACATCCAGGTTGTCAAGATCTAACACTGCTTGCTCTCCACTGCCAACTTGTTGTTTAATCAGCATCCATCTCCTCTTTCTCAGTATTGCCTGCAGAACAGACTGTCTAGAACAGTAACGCAGTGAGCTGATTGTTTTGACCCTTCCACTTGAATGGTTGGGTGGTTTCAGACAGGCCAGAAAGCTCTGCCCAACATGCAGACACTCTCTCTGCCTGTTTAATTCTTCATGGCCTCTCCCAGCTGCTTGAGATACACACAGGTGAAATGACAATATTAATCTCTTAAAGTTCTAATTCACCTACAGCTGAAAAAAAGCACAGCAAAACAGTGGGATCATGCCAGCGTGCAACTGCTTTACTCTATACTGTATGAGGCTACAAATTCCAACATCTCTGTTTGCTTTATCTCTTCTCTGCTCTTGGCCATCTCCATTTGTCATGTTGCCAGAACAGAGATGAAAGCACGAGCTTCCTGGCAACTTTCCAGGTTGGGAAACTACCTGTATTCCCCAGATGGCTTCAACTGGACAAGCTATTTTTTACCCCTTTTCTTAAAAACATTACTTGCAGTGCTGGCACAGAAGTTTTGCTGCATTTCCCACCGAGGAAAGACTTTCTGGAAGAGTGAATGAGGAACACTTATAGATTAGAAGAGCTATAGCAGACCACTATGCAGGAGGAGGGGAAATGAGAAGGTAATTCTTAAAGGCAATTTATTTGACAAACATGGATCTTTTTCTACCTTAGTTTTCCCAGGAACACTTGATGATTTTTTCATATGTATCTATTGTGTATGATTATTCATCGCAGACATCAGGACTAATTCTTGGCTTTCAGTTTATTTATAAGCACTCAAGTTTACAAAGGTCTAGAATTGTTGGCTGGTTTCGACTGAGCCTACAGATTACTGTTCCCACGTTATAATGGAGTAAGTCTTAAAATCAGATTTCCAAGGCTAATGATCACGTTCAGAAACTCATCATTTACTTTTCATTATTTACCTTTAGTTTTTCCACCAGGAAACCATTTCCCATACATCCCTGCTTGCAAGCTCATTTGTCAGAATACCTAAAAGGAACATGCAAATGTTTCAAATCATGCCTTGGGCTGTGTTTGTTCCTGTGGTCTGCACTTGTCTCTGAGAAAGCAAACAGGAAGAAAGATTCTGCATGATGGAAAAAAAGAGTAGGAAGACAAGCATGGCAGGCTAAAGTGTTCATCATCAATTGTTTCCTTCTTTGTCTCCGTGGTTCAGGAGAGGACACTGTGGGGAACTCAGTATCATAGGCTGTGTAAGTACTTTGATTCTGTGAAAGCCAGAGAACACCACATGGTTTTATCTGTGTCTAGAGACAACAGCAAAGAAACCACTTCACTGTTCATTATAGATGCTTTCTGTCTCTCTGCTGCCCCACAGGGATGGCCCAGAGTCCTACTGTAAAGATTGCAGTTACATTTGGATAACCTGGAGATTTAAGAAATCAGAGAACTGTATAAACTGGGGATCTACAAAAGCTACTGGCTGACATTACATTGGCCAGGGTCTTTTGAAAATATTGATCTACGGAAGAGAGCCACAAAGTCAGAGGTCACCAGAATAAGTTCATTGAAATTGGCAAGTCTTTATAGTTGGGAAAGCAGCCACCATTCTGAAGGTACAGCTAATGCAGAAGGCAGCGGCCCAAGCCATGCTACACATCAACGTGTCACCTGCTGCTCTGTGCCTCCACTTTCCCAGCAGAGAACAGTGTAACTGCCAGTCTTGGTCCTGCTTTCCAACAAGCTCTCTAATCTTGGCACAAGCTAAAGGGCCAACATTACCAGGGCTCCTTCCACAAACTACGTTTCCTTAGAACAGTAGTACTGTCATCAAAAACTCCTTTATTCTTTTATTATTTAGAAATAAAGCAACATAAAAGGGGCAGGAGGCATTTTTGATTAGGAGCATTTCACTTAACCACTTTATAGCACACTTTGCAAACATTTCTATCAGCCTAGCTGAAAGGGCAACAAACTGAGGACAGGACAAATGGCAGAAGGGACAGGATGAAACCTGTCAATTTAGCTTCGCTGATGAAGAAAAAACAAGAAAATGTAATGTGAGGTCTACCATAACTTGATTACTTTAGTACTACTCTTGCATCACTACTAGCACTTTGTCACCTATATTTTCAACAGCCAATACTTCAGAAGTCAGCTAGCAGAGGTCATGCCTACAATAGCCCTGTCTATACCAGGTTTTTCACCTAGGCTAGCATTAGTTACCTCCTGTTCATTTTTTTTTTCCCTAGTAAAAGGATCATATTAAAATTCATGTGAAGAGCGGAGAAACAAATTCTGTCTTCCCAACTTTGGTGTCCTAAGCAAGATCTGTTTATTTCATTGCAAACAATAAATGTATTCTCAGGGACACGACTGCATTATTGTGAGGGGAGTAAAATCTGCTTCCACAGCTGCAGACCTAAGACCACATTTTGCAATGCAGAAAGGCTTATCACATGAAGGCTAGGAGGGCGCCTCACTCATACCTAACGCTCTCTTCTCCAGCACACCTATGCCTGCATGTAGACTGTCTCATTTATTTTCTGAGTTGTTGTTTATATATATTTATTGACATAGACACCTATTTCTGAGGAATATTTGGAACCTGAGCCAGCAATGCACCCTTTCCACCAAGAAAGATAATGGTATCCCGGCTGTAATAGGAGGAGTGTTGCCTGCAGGTCAAGAGAGCCGATCCATCTTCCTCTCTGCTTAGGACTGGTGAGGCCATACCTGGATTACTGTGTCCAGTTCTGGGCTCCGCAGTACAAGAGAGTTATGGACATACATAATGGAGACAGTCCAGCAAAGGGCCACGAAGATGGAGCACCTTTCCTATGAAGAAAGGCCAAGATAGCTGGGACTTTTCAGCCAGGAGAAAAGAAAGCTCAGAGAAGGAGATGGACTTGCTCAGTACCACACAGTCAGGCAAGTAAAGCCTAGTGTGACTGAGAGCATTTGACAGCTCAAATGCAGGTGCTGCCTTACCAAGGCAGATAGTCATTCCCAGAGAATACAGAGAGCTTCTACGAGCTGCTCATTCAATTTACGGACATATTAAAAGTATTTCAAAGTCTTTCGACACAGCATCCAAGAGTTTCTATTCCGGCCACAAAGTCAGCTTCATATTTATAGAACTGCTTAACACTGTGCTTTTAAGCTACTTCAAATACATTTTGGAAAGTTGTGTGGAGAACTCTGGTAGCTGTGGCAAGGGTCATCTGGGAGGACAATACACTGTAGAAAGAGTCATATGGGCTAATCCACAGGAGGCTGAGAGTCCCCTGCCCCTTCTACCCTGAAGAAAAAGGTAGAGCTGCGAGATACCTCAGAGCCACTGTGTGAACTATTATCTGAGAACCTGCAAGACAGTAGGTGAAAGCTAGGATTGTATAATCCAGCCCACAGAGTATGAAAAAGTCACAGCAGGGCTATTTCAGTGGATATTTTGTACTACTTCTGTGTTTTAACTGACATAAAAGGTTTTAAGATGAATGTGGAGAATGGCTTTTAAATAATGACCTGTAATGGCATGTTCTACTGAAGTATATTATAACAATCATATTTTAATACCTATATAAAGGTTCCATTCCCATTAAACAACCAAATGAACCAAAAGAGAGGATTGTGGGTAACTGATGGATCAGTTCATGTAAATTGCCTCTCCCAAGCTTCGAATTCAGCCATTTTGACAAAGGAACACATCAGCTTTCTTTCAGCTCCAGGGAGTACCATTCAAAAATTCAGGGAAAGGAAAAAAAAAATATTAAAAAATAAATTCCCATCTCTCTCACCAGATGCACAGGTAATCTGAAAGACAGGCTTTTAACAACACCAGTAAGAATTTAGCCTGGCACATGAGATCAAATGATCTTACAAAATCAGAGCCAAAACTAGTTTTACATATCATCTAAAAGATAATGATTGATAATGAGATGAAAACCAACAAAAAAACCCCAAAAAACAAAACCAACAAAACAACCACCAAAAAAACCCTGAACCCTTTAAAGCTGTGACAGGGAGGACAGTAGGAACAGCAGGAGGGGACATCCTCAGAGTGAACTAATGGCATGCAATGGTGTTCCAAGTCTGCAGCTGGGTTGCAGTAGTCTTTGCTAGACTACTCAGAGACAACTCTGAATCCCCAACTGGATCAGGACTGTGCATGTGCTGACCCCTTGTACTCTCCCTTCTGCTCCTGGCGAGATTCCTGTGCGAGACTGGTGCCGAAATGATAAGAGCTGGCGACTCTGTGAGTCCCTAGTCAGGGAAGCAGTAATTGACAGTTATCCTTTATCCCTCTCACACAAGGCAGATGCAACAGATACAGACATATTCAGTGAATAACAGCATCTCCCTTGTTGTTCTCTTGTTTTCTTTTTTTCCAGGGCTGACCTTTCCAAAGCTATCAGCATCCAGGTTGTGTGAATTTTGCATGGAAATTGATGGAAGTTACCATATTGTCCTGTTTACACCAGTTTAGGACAGCTTACATCCCATGCAAACTTGCATACAACAAAGGGAAAATATGAGGGATGAAGAAAAGGTGTCAGGCCCTGCCAGAATGCATCTTTTCTGCTTTACATTATTTATTTATTTAGATAAACATATAAAGGTATCAGATAAAGGAAGACATCTTAAAGCAAAGGGCAGCCTTTCCTTTTCATACTGGTAGGGCTACTTTCTAATCAAACAATTTCTCTTTCATTTGAAAACACCTGAAAACATCTACACCTGAAGCTGATGAGATCTGGGGTCTTGAAAGTGGAGTGGGGGCATGAATCGCAAAGACACATAGAAAGTCACTGCCTTCTGAAAGTGATCTGCCTACAGTACTGCTTCCTGTTGCAGTAGGATACGGACCTAGTGAGCTGTACCATTCAGGAACATCAGTGGGAAAATGGCTTAATGCATGCTTAGTGCACTCACATGTAGCTAAGTTATATAAAGTATATAATTAATTTTATATAAGTTATATAAGATATATATATATAAGTACTTCAAAAAGTCGGAAGACCCCATATCATTTGTGGTAGCTGATGTTGTTGCTTACTAGCACTCTCCAGCTCCACATTTAACCTATTAGAATATTTAAATGCTTAAGGAAAAGAATGCTTAGAAACCAGACAATTGCCTAGACTAGGTAGAAAAATAATTCAGAAGAGAATATGAACACTCATCTGGATAGAAGGAGGTTCCATTCAGCATTTGGAATATTCTTCTGGAGCTAGACAGACAAATTTAAGCAAGTAAACAGCTAATATAAGTAAAAACCATAGGAAGACCAAAATAAGAGTAACCAAAATTGTCAGGATACCAGTGCTTAAATTGTTCCTCTTATGCATAGGTTCAAATCCAAGCAACTCCAGAAGCCTAAGAGAGTACACTGAAAACCAAGATTTGGGGGCATCAAGCTATTGGGCAAATCTTTAGTATTTATGGATCCACACTACCGTAGCATTAGACACACTGTCTACATGTAAAGCATCTGGGAACATTCCCAGGCACTGGAACTCGACCATCCATACTAGAAAACTATTAAAGCATTGCCTGCTACAATTTTGGCAGGTCATAACTAACTCTCTCCCAAGGACAGCTCATTCCAGGGAAGTCTCCCAAAAGGCAGTCTGCAGGCAGCCAGCCTGTTTTGGAGTTTATGAGAGTTTGTTAGCATGGTCAATGGGCCATTCTGTGCCAGTTGGCCTAATTGTCTGGGAATGTTCCTGGGAATGTTTAATATAATAGTTTATTTGTGCCCATTATTTTTGAGTCAATGTAGCAGCTCACCACTGTCAAAAGGGGAGGACTTGTTCCTTCTCTTGACTACATGACCCTACCCCCTGCTTTATGCCAGTTCTGGTGCTTGTCTGGACCTTTTCTGAGCCAATTCAGCTCTGTAACCTGCAGAAATCTATATACTTTCTCTTGCTAGTGCAGGTGACTGCTGGTTTAGGAATTTGAATCAGCTCACTGCTGAGTCTGGCAAGCACCAAAGCCAACTCAAGAAAGGCATGGCTGTGCCTGGAAAGAGGAGAAGGGTGAAATAGCAGGGTGGAGTAGGATCTCTCCCCAGTAGTGCCAATGAAGCATTAGGCTGTGCCTTAAAACTACATTTGATGTGACTTACTGAAATTATTTTAGATTGCAGGTCCAAGAGCATCTTGAGCTGATATAAGCTATCACTGCAGCTGCAAGTGGAAGGTCTTCTTGGCTGCCTTTTTCCAACTGCTCATTTCCCATATCTCCTTCCGGTCTTGTGCTAGCGCAGCAGTGTATAATGATCCTCAGAGAAAAAAAAAAAAAAAAAGTCAGTCATAACTTGATCTAGTTCACCACATGCTCATAAATGCTAATGCCAGAATGGGATCCCAAATGAGTGGCAGGAATGGCATGGAAGTAAGGCTGAGTATCAGATTCAAGTAAAAGGTGGGACAGCAATATCAGGGTTTATCAGCTTAACCTGCTTATGGAACTGCAATACTGGGTAGCTCAAGAGGCATGTACATACCTAAAAACCTCAAGAAGATATCAGTTTAAACAATAGCAGGGTTAGAGGGGAAAAGGGCTTGTAGGCACCCTAGATATAGATAAGGGTTTAAATACCATTATAAAGCCAAAGGCAGATTGTACAGATTTTCTTTCTGGTTCTTTTTTTCTGTTATAAAAATTGCGTTTTGCTAACAGGGTTAGCTGTCAGCTCCTATTAAAAAAAAAAAATAAATCTATAACTGAGTTCAACTCAACAGGATATGGTGCTCAAAAAAATCTTGAAAGTCGTTTTGTTCATTATGACAATCCAGAAACACTGAATACAAAAGGCTTTGTGGTGCAATAACCAAATTCATCCTAGTGTGTTGTTATAACCTTCTTATTGCAAGTATGCCTTCTTTCAAAGTCTATTCTGAAAACACAAGTGGGAAGAAGCAGTGGAGGAGAAGCATTAACTTTCTGTTGCTGTCAGACTGATCTAATTTGTAGTATCCCTTACCACTAATTGCTTAAATAAATTGCATTTTGCAGCACAGACAGGAGCCATATTAGATTTTTGGAATTCTGATCCAACTCCAGAATGTCTCAGGGAGCAGTTTTCATTACACTCTTGTGTAGGCTTTTTAATGGCTCTAAACAGTTAATTAAGTTATTCTAACAGGCATAACATCTTCCACAGAAAAAGCTTTCCAGTGCTTTTGTTTGGTCTTAAGTCTCCTGTACAGCTGTTCCACTGGGAGTTTTAAAACTTGAGAAAATGATGATGCTACAATTTCATAACTTAACTTTTTAATTATTTTCCCAACCCCTTTCCTCTCAAAGAACTTCACAGGCTATTTAAAATAGTAGCCAGTGCAAACCCATAGAGTTATGTTGATCTAACTTGCACTGTGCTGATTTACACCAGCTGGGAAACCATCAAGGACGATTTTCAAGTGCTTGCCACCCAGTGTGCTATCAGTTTTGTCATTCACCACAACTACAATTGCAATGGTGATGAAACTTCTTTGGAAACAGAGCAGAGCTCAGGGCACACACAGCACAGATCAACATGCCCATTAATTACCTTGACCAGTTATGAGTCATTTGTATAAGGCAAAATCTGTAGGCACAGGCAATAACTCTTGTTAATCCATACAATAAAACTGGGGAGAAGGTGGAAAAAAGGAGACAGGAAAGTTTTCAGGAACAACAGCCCTCTTCAAGCCTCTTCTTCACATGGTTTAGGTATGTGATTAGATTTGGACGAGATTCTTCCATACAAAGCCTTTTGTATCAGAGTAGCAACAATTTGAGATAATTTTCCATGGCACACCTAGTAAAATTTTTAGACTAGTCCTACTGTAAATCGCGATTAAAAGTAACATCAGTGTTTGCATTTATATTTTTGAGATCAGTAACAAACACGATTCCTTTCCTATTTTTATTCTTATCTTGTCTTTCTAGATCTTTTCTTGTCCTGTTTCTGAAATTCCCTAATTCTAGGTTTTCCTCCATTTCTGAGATGATTTATCAATATCCATCTTCCTCCTTGGGCAGTTGCATTCACTAGTCCAGCCAGGCTGGACTACTGAAAGTAGTTCAGTTTGCAGGATACGTTGTGAAAATGAGAGTGGTCCTAGAAAGAGATCTTAAGATGGGCTCAGCAGCCACGCTTATTGTATGTCTTTCTGCATGCATTGCCTTCCTGCTGAGATAATTTCTCTTCATTATTTATGCATATAAAAATAATTTATGCAAGTAACTCTAACAGTTCCACCAGAAAGCACCACTTGGAAGCCTGTCTCAACACAGCTTACCAGATGTTCTGTAGCAGCACCTGCTGAGCCCTTCAATCACTGCCTGCGCTCCTGCTGCCGTGAAGGTTCAGATGAGAGTGAAGGATAAGAGCACCTCGTATTTATTTTCTTGCTTTCATCCAGGAGAGTGGAAAGATAAGCACAATCAGATTTACAGATTTTAGCTGAGAATTAATTTATCTGTTGCTGAAACATAGGCATATCTGAGCTGCAGCAGAGGCAACTCTTTAAGAACAGGCAACATAACTATGGATTAAGACAGAAAGTTAAATAATATTATGGCCATCTTGAGTGAATGGGATAATTTTACTGTGTACAGATCAGCTATCCAAGTTGAAACTGATCCAGGACATTAGATTTAACACTTCTGCTTTAAGAAAAAAGTAACAGATCCTCACTTGCAGTAACTATCCAGCATGTCACCTGATGTCAGAGCATACAAAGATATGCCGGGCATAAATATTTAGAGACCATATAAAATTCAAATGTAGTGATAATCACACAATTGCTAGAGAATCAAAAATAGAAATAGAATGCAAAAGTATTCTACACTTCCCGATTATTAAGAATGTTGCAGTAAAGAGAAACTTAGTTAAAATATCTGGTCAAATAAATTTCAGGTTGATTCAGTTGGTCCCAAGGTTGGGTCATGAATTCATCTACGCCTTGAAGCAAATTTGAATTTAGAGTCCTGCTGCTGTCCCTGAAAAGGGACAGGCTATACATTTTTCCTTTCAGTGGCTGATACCTGCTGCCTTGTGAGTCTCAGCAGCAAAGCAAGAGGCACACAAAATACAAGAAAAAAATGTGTTTCAACTTCTGCAGAACCCTGAGTAAACTCAATTCAGCAGCTGAGAGTGGCAGAGAAAGTTTGCATCTTGTTACAGTTTGCATCTGTAACAGTTGCTGCATTTGGAGGTGTGAGTTAGGAAGGAGATTTGCCAGACTCCTCGGCCTCTGAACAAACCAGAAGGGAACAAGATGAACTGATGCCAAAGCATGAGCTGTTTTCAAATGCATCAACCTGTGCAGAACCATAAGGTCACATACTGCAGCTGGCCCAACTGCAAGTGAGACAGGGGGAACAGGCTTAACAAGCACTAAAGTGCCAGACAGGGAAAAAAAGGTTTGGGTGCTAATCTGTTCAAAATGAGGAGCTGGCTTGGGATAAACTGAGGGAGAGGGTGAGGAACAAGTGGGAACCGTTTGTCCCTCTGCCTGATAGACAGCCTTCTTCAGCATTCTGGTAAAACACTTAGTTTGCTCTATACATCCGGGATAGATTCACCCTACACCTCCTTTGAACAGGGGAAGGGTGTGAGATGATAGGTACTTGCATTGCTTTGTTTCCCAGAGTCCTCTCTTCTGCTTTTCCAGCATGGCCCCCCATCCAGCATCTCCTCCTAGCCTGAGTTTTTGGCACCAGTTTGACTTTAGCATTGCATCGACCATCACTGATATCACTGAATAGCAAACTATGGTCTCCATGTATTTCCCAAGACACTGCTTCTATTTGTCTCTATTTCTTGTAAAATGCTTTGTAATGAAACTAAAGCTTTAGGAAACTAGAAGGGATCCTCCAATTTCAGAGGTCAGCATAGGAGTCTCTCAACTAAATATTTGCCAGAAGTAGAAGCTATTATTCCTAGTCAATTGGATATTTTACAAATTTCCCTCTATTCATTCACCTTTAGAATTAGACTGTGATTGTTTTTCAAAGATAGCTGAAGTTCAAGAAAATAGATTTTATTCTCTCAAAGCCCTTGCCGAAACTTTAGTAAAGAATAATTGAACTCACAGGAAAAAAGGATTTTTAAAAAAGAGATAACAAAAACTACCTTCCTTCCTCTTTAGGGAAGTTCTATACTGAATCCCAAGCTGCCTTCATAAAAGACTAGTGCCAATCTTAGGTTTTAAAAATCTATGTAATATAGTCCACTCTTGGAGAAGCTTTAGTCTTGAAGCATAGTTATTTCATTTGCTTCTCTTTCCAAGGTAGTTCTGTGGCACACTTTCAGATTGATTAGATCTAGATTGTTTGGGTTGATGATCGTTCTCTGTTGGTCTGAAAAGTTAAGCTATGTCTTTGGGATACCACGCTACATCACTAAAGCTAATGAGAGCTTGGCCGATTACATCGGAGAAACAGAACCGTATGTTCAAGGAACACCACAGGTTCTTCGACCCAGTAGCTGGATAAGTAAATACCATGCGATCCCTGTGGCCATGAGAACATCAGGAATGTAAATTAATCAAGGGGTCAACTGTTTCAAGAAACAAGTGGTTTAGTTTGAGAAAAGATTAAATTGCAGCAACCAGTAACGATTAAAGAAGTAATGGCAGAGGGAGTGGATTTATGACTACAGGCATATTGACTAAATGAGCCATATAATAATGGCTTGATATTCCTCCAAGTAACAATTAGACCTTGCACTTTAATTTAATAATAAACGCAATCAAAATTCACAGACACAGACAGACTAGGAGAGGCAAAGCTGGATCCTACTCAAAGCCTCACTCAAAGTGAATGGAGTTCAAAGAGTTCTCTGCTGACGCTCTCCTGTAGGACCTTACTGCAAGAGAAATCTCACATTGTTTTTCCATTTATTTGGGAAAGTAGAAGTCTAACATCCAACTCCTGCCAAGAGTCTTCCAGTCTTCTGGGCACAGTGTGTTTTTTTGGTCCTAGCAATGGGAACTATGGAATCAATGAAAGCTATAGGACTAAGTTTCACCAGTGGAGCCTGGGTACTCAATCTTTGCCACTGAGTCTATTTATTATAAACAATTATTTGGCTGAAGAAACAGTGTCATCTCTCTGCAGAAGACTTTCCACAAAGGCTGATAGTGAGACAGATGGCAGAGAGCAATATCATTGTGAGCCTGGAGCGAGATGAAGCTCTTTTGTCTAGTGCAGAAAGCTGATGACTGACTATGGGCACCTTTTCCCTGCACAATATATTGATATTCAGTGAAAATATCCAGGGCATTATATAGCTGGTTTCCCTGGCTAAACAAACAGGCTTTTGACTATCTCTTCATTTCCTCTTTTTTTTTTTTTTTACTCCTCAAATTTCCTCATTGCCTCAATTGCAACCAGTGGTTAGTGCATGGCTGCTCTAAATCATAGCTTCACCACCTGTGTGAGCTGCTGCTGCATGGATATGTCAGTGCTCTTCCCTGAAAGAGTGAGGAGGTTGCCCATAGACCCAGGGTAGACAATTAGATTTGTGAGAATTGCTTAGTCTCCAAATAAGTACTATTTTGCAGAAAATACATCACATCTACATGCTGACAAAAGATACCTCTGCAGCAGCAGCATGCAAACAGCTCATATAACAAGATGGAGTGTATATAACCTTCATAGTTGCATACAGTCAAGCTCAGTTCTCCTTTTGCTTTACAGATGTGTGCCAGTGCACCTCTGTTAACATAGCAGAGTCAGTTTTGTGATAAAGTGGATAACTAAAGCCAAACTCAAAGTAAAATACCTCAAGAATGTTTTGAATGACCAGGATATAATCACTTTCCTCTCTCCAAACTCTGCTAGAAGTTTAGGTATCATTTTAAAGTGTCTGAGCTCAGCAGTATCAGAAGGCGGCTGTAGATCTCTTATCAAAGGACTTCTCACCCTCTCATACTTGTCCCAGCAGCCATATGCTTTCACCACAATTCTTTACAAACATCTACGTGTGTGTGTGTGTGTGTGTGTGTGTGTGTGTGTGTGTGTNGGGGGGAGGTGGGTGTGTGTGTGCTTAAAAACTTAAACAATTTGTGCCTTCTCGTTTTCTTACTGAGATCCAAGCTCTACATTTTAATATGTAAGATGTGTCCCAGGTAATGCCCTTCCCTTGCTTGCTGCAGCTCCCTATGAATGTGAATCATGGGATGAGATTTACCAAGACATCTGTTGGGCTACCTTGCTGGAGTTTTGCTTCCCTAATCAGTTCTGTGTTTTTTGTCATTGCCTTTTTTCCTGGCCCTCTTTTTCATCCGTTGGCCTGTTTGATATACCTACCACATTCTGCCTCATAGCCAGTTGTCTGGAATAGAGAATTTTTTACTTAACAGTACGATTCCCAACATGACAGAGTGTCAATGCTTGACTGATTTCTAAAGTATTACCATAACATCAATAATACAGCCTATAAATGAATGGTATCATCTGAAATATAAATAATAACCAGGTAGCATTTTGTTAATGTAATGCAGTACTTTAAAAAACACAACATGAAAACATCCTAAATAGAATCTGGTATTTTGTTTCTTTTCTGATTAAAAATAAGTCAGATTGCTCAGTGTTGCTTCTGTTGCTAGCTGATTTGCAAGCATCACCACCTTCCCAAACACTCACAGCTTCTCAGGGTGATGGACCTCATCAGGAAAGCGCAATCTGATATCGAGCTGCATAAATTGCTTTTTGCTTCCCCTCCCTTGAATGTGTACAAGTTACAGAAGGAAAGGAAAGGGGGAAAAAAAAAAAAAAANNNAAAAAAAAAAGAAAAAAGAGAAAATGCTAAAAAATGTGGCTTTTCCTGGGCACATTCCTTAGCACATTTCCGCTGTGCACGCTTCTTTCACTCAAACAAACTCTTTTCATTTTCCCCATTTCCCTGGTTTATTATTATTTTTCTCCCTACCCATTTTAATTTCTTTTCTCCCTAAAGAGCTGTTTTTAACAGCTGCATCTCCAGCTGTCAAGTGAATAATTCAGGGAAAATTTCTCACCATTGCAAGAATTGTTCTACAAAATACTTTAAACAGTCTTCAAGATTGTTAAAAAAAGCTTCCCATGGCAGCTGCATGCATGGAGTGTTTTATTAGTGGACAATACAGCTCTTTATGATGTATGCTTAACCTTCGCCTTACTTTCAGCAAGCAGTTTATTGTGGACACATTTACCCCTGCTGAGAAAAGTCCTATCCTTGAAGACTTTGGTTTTGAAAGCCTTCTTTCCAAAGGATCTTTGACACTTGTCTGACTCTGGGTAAGATTTTCAAAACATACCAGCCAGCAGTGCACACAGTGATGCAATGTAAATAAATCTGAGAAGCCTCTAAATAAGGTATTAGGGCTTACCATGGCTGCCTAAGCACAAGGAATAAGCTGTCAGAGTTCAGTAGCTAGAAGGCTTCCAGTCCCCTCTGAGCTTGTTTAGATCTTGCATGGTTATGCACAGCAGACATGTCTCCCACACACATCACATGGTTTAGTAAGGAACTTCTTTTAACAACTTGAATATCTCAGAGATATCCAAACCCAAAGCACTCAGCTGGATAGGAATGTATCAAAAAAAAGAGAAGCTCTTCAGGACCTAGCAGGGAAGCATGGTGCTTACTACCTAAATGAGAGTATGTAACAGATACTATGTAGCAAGAACACTTTTTAATGCTTGGAATTTGGTGAGAGAGTTAAATGTGACATCTTTTCCCTTTCTTTTTACCAACTGGTCCAAAGATGATCCTCAAATCTTGGCAGTCACCAAGTTGTAGAGGTTTTATTTTGCTTGAGAATTTTCTTGAGAAACTTTAGTTTCTCCCTTTTAATAGAAATTTTTTGTCTTTTACCTAGCCACAACGAATGCTAGTTCTGTGTCCAATAGGACAAAATTAAAGGTCCATAATGATTGATGACTTTTACCTAAAATCAAATGCAAATGAAACTTAGTAAGAGCACAAATCAAACTGCACTCAGATCACCTCCATTAACCATTAAACATGACAGGGTTCCCAGGACATAAAAGGATCAATTTAGTAATCCAAAAGATCCTTTCTAGTCTTCATTTCCTGAGACATTCATATCTCAGACATTGACCTGAACTTTACTTACATTAAATTATTTAACTACATCTGTTTCTTCTGTCTGCAATGCTTAGCATGATAATCCTGGTCTTTAGATTTGAATATGACTTCCTTCAGCAAGAGCTTGCTCAGAAGCTCAGGGTAGATGTTCCAGGAGGTCTATCCTGCCATGGACAGCGTAGTCTCCAATTTCAAGTTATTGTAAAGCTATACTGGTATTCTGCAAAGGCTCCTGAAGAAAGAGAACCTTATAGACCTTGTTTGACCTTAAATACCTTCTGTACATATCACAAAACCGACTCTCAAGGGTGATAGTGGTACATCATCTTACTGCAGGTGACAAAGTATGCCTTGGAAGATGGACTTTCATCTACTTTTCAAAAATCAATGAGTCATAGGTACCGTAAGTCACTCCACAGCATCCAAAGCCAAAATTAACAATTCTCAGTTACCACATAGATGGTCACCAAATGGAAAAGTTATAAATATCTTCTTCTCTGCCCCTCTTCTCCTACCCCACACTGAGGCAAAAGCTGATCATTATCTATTGATTCTGGCCAGCAATGGTGTAGAGTAAAACACAAAATCAGATAACCTTGTTTCCCAGTCTTTGTAAACTAATTACGTCTATTAATCACAGAGACCTCAGAATCTGTCCCTCACACTAAAAGAACTTCTGCAGCAGAAACATCTTCCATTTTCTTTACACTGTACTATTTCCTTGCTAAAGCAAAAGGTACTTCATTATCTTTTCTGAGCAAGTTAATGAGATCAGCAACTCTGTTGCTAAGATTAATTAAAAAACTCATGAAAAAGTTTTGAGAGGNTTTGTCATGGAGAGGAGAGGAGAGGAGAGGAGAGGAGAGGAGAGAGAATTGTCTTTCTCAATTTGGCCCTAAATGTAGATAAGATTATAGCAGATTATCAGAATTATCAGAGAATGTTTGTATTTAGATCATGCTTGTTCTTATCATGTGCTTCATTCAGTCTATGATATTTATCATGTGTGTCTAAGAAGAAAAAAGCAGCCTTATTACTTGTCTTCCTTATACTAAAAGCCTTTCTTGCCTTTTAAATATCAGTGAAGTATATCTCAGTTCTTGTGTTCTACATCCAGAAATATTTCAATTCAAGTGAAACATGATAATATTTTTTCCAGAGGTCGTTAAAGCTATTACCAAAGTAAAACAGGGCATCCTGTGATATAAATCCAGTTATTTTACAGCCATGAAGCCAGTGAAGGTTATTGTGGTTTTTCTAATATATTCGGAACAATAATTCAAAAAACCCAAGCCAGAGCTTTTAAAACAGCAATGCAAGTTTTTGCCTAGCAGTATCATTTGCACGAATATAAACATAAGCTTGGAAATAAGCTAGTACACCATATGTCGTACAAAGGCTTACAATTAAAATTTGGGTATTTCACGTACATTCTTATTTTAGCAGAAATAACAGTAGAGTGACAAAAGAAACAGACTACAGTACCATCTTTCTATCTGCTGATTAACCACAAGTTCAAATAAACAAGAAAAAATTATAACAATTACAATTTGTTAGGCCATTCATGCGCTTGCTTGTTGAAGATTTTCATTAACTGTGAGCCTCATATTAACCGGTTACCATTTCTTTAAATCAAGTATATATTATATTTCTGCAAAACCAGTATGAGTGAACTCTGTAGTCTGTGCTTGCCCTCTGCTTAGTACATTGAGGACTTGATCCACAATGCTCCCAGGCCTCATAGAATTATAAAGAAATGCTATTAATACTTCACATCAGAACCTATACACAACATCTTTAAAAGACAATCACTCTTCGGGCATCTAGAGGCTCTTGTAGCCTTCTGTTAACACAAACCTCAATTTAAAAAATAAATAATAAAATAAAATAAAGTGGGAAAAAAATAAAGCAAAATAAAATAAAAGAACAACGATATGTATTTCTCTCCTGTTTTAGAACAAGACTGGGATCTTTCAAATATTTTTGTAACAAGGAAAAATAACAAGGACAGAAAGAGAAAAATAACCACGTGAAAACCTGGAAAACATCAAATATAATCTGCTTTGCCTATCCTAGTGACAAAACTAAGGAGCAGGTGACCAAAGGATACAAATATGTTTAAAAAGTGCTAGTTGTCAGAGAAGGAATGAGAAGCTGCCTGTGGCAGCTTGCAGAGTCTGTGATCAACAGGTTGTAATTAATTCCCAAGAGAAGGGAGCTACCTTGGAGAAATCATATTAAACTAGACCCTTGAGGCGAACACCAGGTGTACCTGTAGGTCTCTCTGGTATTTCACTGCAGGGCTGTAGCATATCAATAATCATACTACCTTTAAAGTAGCTGTAAAATCTGTTTTTTACAAAGGAGATGAAATTTTCAAGATAAATTATTTTTAAAATCATATGCTCCACAAAGCTTCTCCCAAGGCCATTGAAGGAAAACTGCAGAAAAGTACAAAGCTTACTGGGTTTACCTGTTTGCTTGTATTAGCAGCCAATAACATGCTATACCATTAATGTCTATACCCCAATATCTAAGCATAAAGTTGTACTCTTAAGGGAGCTTATTATAATAAAATAACACATCGGGCTGGAGCTTTCTTGCACCCAGGCATCTTGTACTATGTATGCAAACTTATTATGCTCCTGCATAAGACAAAAGGTTCAGTGAAGAACTAGTCATAAATGGGAGAGGAAAAACTATCGGAAAATATATTGCTTCTTATTCAAACAAGTGAAGTTTTTCAAAAAGTCTGGAATCCTGAAATGAACTAATGTTGTACTTACTATTTTTGAAGAGTTGACTTACAGGGTTTGGGTTTGCTGGATGGTGGGCAGGTTGATTTACCATGGAGCAGCAGGAATCACACCCTTCAACAGTTTGTTCTCCTAGATATAAGAAAAGATCTGATTTACAAGATTCAGCAGCAGGAAAAATATGGTTAGCCTTTTCTAACCCTTTATTTCACAGCTCCATTAATACTGCATCCTGGGTGACATCTCAGAAACATGTCTGATGTTCTTGCTGGTTGCTAAAATATTTAAGTGTGCTACGGAAAGGCACTGAGGGACAGGTGGGCAGACCAGAGCCATGTATGCAAAGAACAATTTAGACACAATCTCTTCTGTAAATAGACAGTCCTCCCTCATTACACTAAAAATGTACCCCTTGGAAGAACTTGACTGCACTTGGAGCTGCTGTGCAGACCAGTTATTTCCCCTCAAGTTACTTCCCCTTCTGCACCCGCACATAATGTGCAAGAAATCTGTATCATTCACAGCTCACAGTATGGCAAAAGGAAGGATTTTGTGAGAGAAAAATGGACCAAGCTGAAGGGAAAACACCCAAACACCACCAAACACAAAGACAGAGAAGAAGCAGGAGTAACAGTCTGTCAGTAAAAGGCTGGGACCTGGCAGTAATGAAAAAGGCAAGTCAAAGAGCAGTCAAAACGCATGGGATGCAAAATAAGGAGCTGAGCAGAACAGGACACACCAGCCAGGAGGCTAGAGTAAGGCCAGGAATAGTATCTGGAATTTGCTAAAGATGCTCATTACCTGAACCTGTACTGGAATATTTTCTTGCTGAGTATTAAAAAACCTTCTGCCGGTGTAACAAATGCCTGGCAATTAATTGATCTATAGAAGTCTATAAAAAAGTACTGGTAGCAGAGCAATTGTCACCTATGCTGGCTACAAAGCCTGTGGGGCTTACATTTACCCAGCTTCCTGAATGTGAAATATCATAAAGTCACAAAGTTAACACAG
>VXBO01002625.1:624133-639247 GCA_013400135.1 Rhinoptilus africanus | reverse complement strand
AAAAAAAAGATCATAGTGATGTTGGCTATTTCAAAGGAGTATTCTTCCCTCCAGCATAGCAGCATAGTAGCATCTCCATATACTGTGCTCCTGGAAAATATTATTCAAATAGGTTTTAGTCCATCAAATAACTACTGGTCAACTAAATGTCAATATCACTTTTGAGAAGAACAAGGACATTAATTCAGCCTCTTGGTCCATGCCCAGCCAGGGTGGTTATAATGTCCTCTTATCCCACATTGTCCGTAAGGTTTAAATTGCTATTTTTCATTCTGTCATAAATTGTTGTGCACAGTTATGCTGTTATAAATTGCAGTAGAGGTAGCTCAGCTTCAGTAATGTCAAAGAAGCATGCAAATTTTGTGCAGCTATTACCAGAATGCACACATGCTTTTGGTAAGGCCCGTCTACGTTGTCCCGTCAAAACCAGCTATGGCATCCTAGGCACACACCTGTAGTAAGTGTACTAGATCTCATCTCAGCTCCTACTGCAAGTTGTACTAATTTCCCTTGGAAACATGCAAAATATCAATTTTTGATCAAGAATAAGGATTACAAAATGTCAGATCACAGAGGTTTGGAAGAGGTGAGGGTTTTTCAGCTGCTGATTCTTCCCATTTTATAAAACCACAGCACAAGGTGTTCAAGGAAAGCTACCTGAAATTACCATGTGTTTACTGTACACAGAGGCTTGTTATCCTTACTGCTGAAGTGCACCCTCTTATCCTGCTGCAATGCAAGGTGATGTATGGAGTCTTGCCCCTCAGTGAAAGGCCATTTCCCTGCTGATGACAGCATGCTTCTGGCCCACAGAAATTCTGAGATAATTTCAGGTTGTTTACTCCCGGGTGAGAACCTGAGATTTTAACTCTATTAAGGACTGGGGGAGGGGAAATGATTATTTTAGATGATGGAAAATTTGATGTAGGTCAGCTAACAGTCTTGCAGTGAATTCTGTCACATAAAAAATAACAGAGGATACAGGTTTGTTCATTTATGGCCGACATAGCCTCCTAGAGAAAACACCGAGCCCCGCAAAGAGAGGGAACCTTGAAGATGAAAATAATATCTGATAATTTAATTTTAGCCTAGCATCACTTTGGTTGCAGGCTTAGACAGATTGGTATGTCAGCAGAGAGTGAATCCCAGACAGCTTAACCTCAGAGGAAACCTTTGGACTCATACCAGTTATGGATGCTCCATACGCTCTACAGCGGATCACAGAAGGACTTCTAAAATATCCACAGTATAAGTAAAAAATGAGGCTTTAGAAAACTATAGCAATGCAAGAACTCAAATTCAATAATTCATTTTTTTAATTCAGCTCCTTTTTTATAGTGTAAATTCTCATATTTGTTCATTCTTTAGAAAGCATGGTGAATAATTTCCCTTATAAGCTACTTTTCGTGTATGTGAATATTAGCGAAGTTCAGTGTTTGCATTCTGCTGCATTTCAGTAGACTTTGCTTTTGCTCCCAGAATATGAACTACATGCCTTCTTTTGTATCCAAAGGCAGGCAGGGGGACAGGTGACACCAGCATCAGATACAGAGCTGAACAGTGGTTTCACCGGAAGCACAACTCTTCTAAAATACTCACGTTTTTTTCTTTTTTATTTCATTTATTTATTTCGTTATCACTATCAGGTGAAATTGTTTACCAGAAACTCCTCAAAACTGTTGGCTTTTTATTCTTTCCTGGGAAATGGCAGTTATCTTTTTAATTAAGTTATGCTCACTATAGAGTGTTTGCTTCTTTGGCCCCTACTCCATGCCCAGCTCTGGCTAGTGGTTTAGTATGTCCCAAAATGTCCAGAGACAGCCATGTACCTGGAGGTCTCGTGGGCTGAGAGGTGCACTGGGAGACAAGGTACATTTAAGACCGACCATCAGCTGCAGTTACACCACAGTCATTAGTGTCCAGATCAGGCTCAGCTCCAGCACAGGAAGGTGCCATTGTATTAGTCTACATATGATTAACGGTAGATGTTTCCATATCTTTCAGGTGATATCTCAAGGAGCTTCAGTATAATTCACACAGGCAGGCACCCCCTTATGTTCTCACTTGTCAGGTTTCAGATGGTATTTTTGACAATGTGGTGCCAGCAGTTTGACTACGGAGCACATGCTGAATTCTGCACACCATGTCTCCAGCTGGAATCAAGGGTCCTTGGCAGGTGACACCACAGATGAAATCTGCTTCTCTATACCTAGTCTTGCAGCTGATGAGAGCTTTCATGTCAACACTAATCTCACTTCACTAAATGTGTTTATTTTGTAATGACAGTTTCTTTTTACAAATTTCCTTAACTATTTATTGTGGCCCGTTTATGCCTGTGATGCACGCTGTGATGAAGGATGGAATGTCACTGCTGCATGGAAAAGGGATCATTACAGCTTTACTCTAAAATGAACAGCCCAGGGTCATATGGATATTTCAGATTTAGAGATTAAAACCATCTCATGCTGCGAAATTTAATGTAAAAATAGCTGTCTCTGTCTTCCAGAGTTCATTTCCAGGTGATCTCATGACACTTGCCTAATACATTCAAAGGCCACCTTTCCAACTCATAATCATAGTGAGAAGATACCCATGCATGCTGTTTGCACACTGCCAGTTACCAAAAAATGAGTGCATAATATGCCTGTCAAATATATAATCAAATATGTAAATAAATATAGATGTATTAAATATATAGTTGAGGTATATAAGTATCTGTGAAAAGTAGCTGAGAATCTTTATTTGGCTTATAGCATGACTGCTGAGGAAGTAAGAAAAAAAGAGAGATAGGAAAATCGATGTTAAAAAAAAGAGAGGGGACTATGAGCTAAAAGAGAATGGTTATGTTTTAGCACTGTGAGATCATCAGAATAACCGCAAAGCAGGAGCATCTCAAATAACTTATCATCAGCACCAACAAAATGTAACTAAATGCAGTCTGAGCCTGAAGTCTCTTAATTCATTTCAACAGGCTTTTGATATTTCCAGCTTTCATCTAAAAGGAATAGTTAGTGGCTGGTCCTAGTTGTGGTTTAAAAGGAGAGTGCATTCAGCAGACTTTTCTTCCAGTTCTTCTCACCATTGTATGTGAAGGACAGTTACAGTCCTAGGCTTTAAACACTCTGGGATCTGGGAAGATTTTAAGCTGAAGTAACTTGGTACTGTGCCAGTGACTTTAATGAAACTATTCTGATTTCTACCAGATGACAATTTGGCTCAGAAAAATCAAAGTCAGTGAAAGTCCCAGCACTTTCCTAAAGGAGGTGAGGAATCATGACTGGCAGGTTCAACCTGGCATAGTGAGGGCTGCATGCTGTACTCCGGTGATGGATGATTTCAGTGTCAATCTGACTGACACATATCCAAATTATTTGGTGGGCAGAGGCAGTTCTGTCTAAATACTCAGATGAAAACTCTGACTTACATCCAGTTTATTGTAGGAGTGGGGGGGGGTTAGGGGGTGTGTGTCTAAGTACTGCACAAACTGCTTTTCTTTGCATCCCCATGCTCTCTGAAAAGTCATCATTGAGCCCCAAAGGAAAGTGTTCTTATCAGGCACTTAGTGGTGCTCTTTATAAGTACAAATTTCTCATGCTATTATTTACTGAGGAGAAGAAAGGTCATTTCCTCTGTCCTTTGTAGTGAATTAGCTGTAGGAAGGCAGTCAAGAATGCCATTTGCAAAAGATCCCTTTGCCTTTCTCCATGCTTGAAGGATTTGGCTTTTCTTTTTTAAGTGATGAAGCTCATTGCTACCTGTGGTGAATATAGCAGGGACTCTACTCATTCCAAGTGCATACTGCTTAAGCACATAATCTTCTTATGCACATTAGTTTCACATGTCTTGACTCTGTCCCATTAAATGCATGTGCTGTTACAAGAATAAGCTTTGCATCAATTGGTTGCATAATTCAGTGATTAGACCAAACTGAGGTTCAAAGGCAGTTTTATTGGATAATCAAAACCAGAAAATGAGGGAGTTTTGCCTATCCACAAATTCTTTTAAAAACAGTTATAAACTGCTAATAAATGCAGTAAAACATGAGAGCAAAAATGTTGCCTGAAAAGGAGGTTGAGAGTTGGAAACAGTTGTTGTTGGGTGCATTTTGAAAGCGTCCAGAGAAATACAGATCCCACCGAAAAATCAAAGCACGTACACACTAGAGGCTGGATCCTACAGACACCATCAGACGGCCCAGCTCCCGTACCCAGCTACATGAGAAGAGCACAGAGGTGGCTAAATCTGGCACAGTAAAGCAACTCTTCTGTTGACAGGACTCAGTCTCTTTCTGCAAACATGTACATGTGCCACCTTACTCAGATCTGGCTCAGGTTCTGCAAAAAGGGAAAGGCATTGGTTTGTAGAAGCTTACCAATGAGACTCATGTCTGTAGTCACTTAAGTTCAGGGTCTGATTTTTCATGTCCCTGAAGTGCATAATTCCAATCAAAATGAAAGCAAGTTATGTTTTGAATATTTAAAAATATCTATGATTCCTCTGCTATTGAAAAATCCTATTTGTATTTCAATGTATAATATTTCAAATATTATGACAGTGCAGCCTAAGAGACAATATAAAAACTAAAGGGGCAGACTCAGAAAAGGACAGAGAATTACATTTATCAAGTCTTCAGGAAGTGCTTACACGTCTTAGAATTTAAATGGGGAAATTGACTGTTCCTGTTATATGAACAGGTCTCATACCATTTGCTGTTGAAGTCACCCACATATATCAGACATGTCCAGGGAACATAGTGGCCAGCTGATGATCAGCAGCCCTTTGAAATTAACCCCTCCCAAAGCTTGGTGACTGCCAGGAAGCTCTTCATTCACATAAGAAATACAAATTGCCAATCACTAGAGAATGTGATGAACAATAAGTATGTAAGAATGGCAGGTAGGATAAAACTATTGAAGTACCATCTAAAAAGAAAGCAGTCTTGAGGGGTCCACAAATATCTGCTCTCCATAACCCCAGAGCATGCTTCCACCCTTCCTGTAACAAAATGTGGAATGAAAGTAAAAGTTCAAAGGCTACAACCATGCCATGAAGAGAAAATACAAAGATTGCCTTATTCCTACATGACAACAGTCCTGAGTCAAATTACCAGGTGGTTTTAGGAAATCAATGACACTATAGAGAAAAGTTAAAAAAACCCAAAAAACTACCTGAATCATGTCAACCAGCCTGACCTTGGAGAAAGGGATGTGGTAACCTGAACATGCAAATGAAACACGTCAGCCAGGCACTCAGAAGATAATAATACTGGAAAGAGTATCAGTGTTTCTTATTTTAGCTTATCGCTAGTACCTTAAAACAAATCCAGAGCTGAGTTACATATCCTGGGTGGCAAAGGAGTTCCTTCCTTACCTCTGGCAGGCAGTATAAGCCCACATTACCATTTCATTCTTTTTGCATTCCTTATTTATTCACACCAAAGCCATCACCAGCTGTGGTTCATTTTCCTACTGTAAAGTGGACTTCAGCTGTAATAACTTCAACTGCAGACTGCAGAAAGTAATTGAAGACTGCACTTTATACTCTTTCCTCCAATATTTTTAACTGTAGTGATTTGTCCCAATTTAATTTGTGTTTACTGCAAATTGAACTCCACTCAGGGTTTTTATTCTCTGTGGTTTTTTATTACTATGTTTGGTCTAGACACAATATGGATCTTTGGCAATAAACCTTCTAAGCTCTACTTCTTTATGTGGTTGGGAAGTTTACGTCATTTACAAAGTCTTAATAACACATTCATCATAACTAAGTCAAGAAAGTGTATGACCCTCATGCCACTCTAGCATCAACATCATGAAAAGATTAACATAAAAGATCATATAAAGAAAGTAATTCTTATTTTTTCCTGACCAAAAAATTGTCATTTGTTACTGACGTTTGCTGTGTATCAATGCTAAATATGCTATATATCAATACTACATATCCATATCAAGATGAAAGCAAACTTGTTTTCCAAAAGAGTGAATTTTTGAACCTGACATGAAAAGAAATTGCTAGAAATTGAAGGGTATTATCTGTCTCGCTCTTTTGTTCCCAACCAACTGTGTGGTTGCAACAAGTTTTTTCTGTGAGGTTGCAGAGAAGAGTTTCTCCTATCTTGAGCTGCTGTACATTTCATAAGGGTTCCTCAAGAATTGCTCTTCCCTTGGGGCCAAGTGACCAGGTGGGGGTCATGGGTGGAGTGGAAAGAGAAGACACATACCCAGCAGCCTCAGTGGGACTAGGAGCCTCCTAAGACCAGGAGGCACATAAAGTAACCTGGAAAAGAGAGTCTCCTTTAGGACTCAGCATCTATCACAACTGAAGAGTTACTGAAAGTATGTGAAGCAAGGTCAAGACCAAAAAAAAAAGGTGTCCAAATGACAATGACACTGATAGGAGGGGAATGATTGATTCTCACATCCTTTATTTACATCTATCTCAACCCCCAGACCTGAGATTTTTTTTCTTTCTTCCATGTATCACTGTGTTCTAGTTCTTTGGTTTCTGTTCTATCAAAATGTATGTTTAGAGATTGAAACTCTGTCTTTGTTTTTGGTTTTCCCATATTAAGGAAAACATTCACTTCAGAGCTCTTGATGACCTGATGTCCTGTCACACAACTCAAAATTTATTTTGACAAGGAGGCTGGACAAAATGAAGTAAAATTTTCAAACAAGTGACTTCATTAAAGCACTGATCAGTGTGCAGACTCCAAAAATAAACTGTTTTACATCCCCACAGTGTTCTTGCTCTAAAAAGATCCCAAAGATCCCATTGCAAATTTTAACTGTGACAGTCACTTTACCCACTATATAAAAATGCCAGGTGCGTGACGGTCAGAGAAGGAATACAGAGCTTAATAACATTGAGTATAGACACAGTCAGATGGACCTAGATGTTACTTATCTTCATCAGTCCAGAAAGCGATAGATGGAAATAAATGGAACATCTTTGATGCTTTTCTACTCCCGTCACTGTTTCTCCATGCAACCCTGGCTTATATCAACAACAGGCTCCTACAGAGAGAGATTCCAAAGTTGTGAAGTGCATTTTTATTTCAGGCTTCGTGTTTCTCTTGCACAAAAGACTCTATTATTTTAAATACCAATATTTGCATTTTAAAAGGCTTGTTTATTTGACTAACTGAGAAAATGGAGAAGAAAGAAGACAGGGAGAAATGAGATGTAAACATGGAGACTATAGTGTGCTGGGAAAGCTCAAGTAATACTATATTTTCACATGTATCTGGCTAAAAGCCCTGGATGACATAAGGGAGATATTGACTGTAATAAGAATATCTGCTTACAAAAAAAAAATTAAGTACACAATATACAAATAAGCTTCCAGGAAATGCTAAGAAGCAATCTTTGAGCTGCTTTTCTCTAATAAACTTGATGAATGTCATACTTGATATCATGATCCTCCCAGGAAGTTTTAACTTATTGATGATCAGAAGGAATTGTTCATGAAAAGAGAAGGTAACAGAAGCAGGGAAAAGTTACTATATTCATGACAAGAAAGCTCAAGTGCCCTAGGAGAGATTCTAATGGCAGGATTTTTCTATGAGCAGAAAAGTCATAATAATAAACAATTTGGAATGTCGAAATAAATATTTACATATATGGAACTAATTAGCGTCTGAAAGGTGGTCTAGCCAACTGACCATAAAAAATACCAAACTCCTCAAACATATTATAGTTCTAATGAATATTGTATCAAAATCAAAACTCAAACATAATCTGTGTGTAGACTGAAACTGAATTAAATAAATCACCAATGAGGTAGGAGCCATTGGTGATATGTTTGGGGGCATGAACATGAGTTCTTGCAAAAATCGTACCATTATATCTTACTTCTAAGAGTATTGCTTAGATACGAAGATACAACTAGGTCTTGCAAATGACAGATGAGTTCACATTATTATTGGTATTACATTCAGATTCTTTGCTACTAATTATTTCCGTAGAAGTGAAAAATAGTGACTTGTTTTGTTTACATAATGGCTATTTCTCAGTCAGTCACAAAGTTACTTTAATAAGAAAGGAAACTGAAGCATTTTGCCTTTTAGGAGGGACAACTGAACTTTTTTGAATAGCACTGATCCATAAATTATGAATGGCTTCCTTCTTCACTTATTTTTGCTCAGTTAATTCGATACTATAACTACTAAATTACAAAAACTAGCCTTCTGAAATGTCTGGGATAGAGATCATCAATTAATTAGAATAAAATATATGGAGCTCATGAAAAATAAAATAGCTATTATGTTTTAGATGGGAAGAATAGTTTAGGGGCTCATACAGACACTATACTGCCAGTATTCATTCCTAGATTCTACTCCCAGCCTTATTAAAGACTAACAGTGATCTCACATCATCTCGTTTTCACTATCCAAAAGCATATCTCTCCTCTAAGCTACCTGTCAAGCCTCTCAGCACTCAATAGAAAGAAGAAGGTACCTGTAGCAGCCGATTCATCCCTTCCTGAAATAGAATGAACTGCCCTCTGAAGATGGCTATTGACTACAGAGGATGTGTATGTGATTATTTTTAGGAGGTGTGAAGCCTATACTCACAGCATAAGGTATTCAGGTCCCCTCTGCTTCAGTTTTCTGTCATTGGAAGGGTTTAATAGCATTCCTTGCTTTATAATCATCTCTGGTTCAGGCAGAAGACAAAATGAAAAAAGAACAAACAAGCAAAAAGAACTGAAAACCTGCAAGGAGATTAGAATTACTTGCTTTATCATTTTGACACTGAATGCAGCTTCAACTTAATTTACAGGTGAATTCTTGTATATAAAATACTATACATATAATAAAATACATTTTTCCAGACCTTGTAGTACCCACTTGAAAGTTGGAAGGGAAAAGACTGCTATTGCTCTTCCTCTTTTGTTGTCTAAAGGAGGAGCTACTTCCTTTGACTCTAATTAAATTGCAGGTAAGCAGTACTGGGCCATCTGTCAGGAATTAATTGCTAATTCTGGCACTTGAACTAAATTTATCTAAAGTGATAAAATAGACATAAAGCTAAAAAGGGTGTAAAAGTCAAAGCAGAGTCAGAGAAAAGTTTGTATGTTTTTGTAGGATTAGAAGATATTCCTACAGATCTTTTAGAAGGAAAATGTAAAAAATTATTTTATTGTCTTCAGAGAATTATTTTCCCTAAGGATCAGGTCAGTAAAAGGACCTCAACTGTTCTCATGGTCCTGAAGTCAGTAGAAACTTTGAGATTATGATATTCAGATCTGTAGTCTCAAGATCATCCTAAGTAAAAACATTCTTTTCACGCTTTTATCAGTAGTATTAGAAACCTATCCAAACCCTGTTTTCATCTAGACTGATTTGGTAGTTTAGCTTGGAAAGTAGAGAACTCAGAATATTTTAACATTGGTCTATGTCTCCAAAGGTAAATAAGATGATGATGCCATCCTCATAAGTCTTTTCCAGTTTACCGGTGGCAAACCTGTGCCTGTATTCAATCAGCTTTAGAGGATGTCTGGTATGATATTGAGCTCTCACCTCAGCTTTAGAGGATGTCTGGTATGATATTGAGCTCTCACCTCAGCAGTAGAGCAAGATTTCACAATAAAAACAAAACAGATATTCATAGATGGAGCTTACTATTGTGCTGTCCACATATGGTCTAAATCTGTGCCCTTTGATGCACAAAATGTATTTCTCATACACATATTCCCATCATCCCCTACTGCTAAGGTCTAAGGATTTGTATCATCTCCAGCTAAAATGATTATACAGCTTTTTCCTTGTACATACTACACACCCATGTTGTTATTTCTTCATATTGATTTAATATTCCATCAAAAGTATAATTTAAAAAAAAAAAAAGGAAGAAAATAATCCAAAGTAACTTTTATTCCTATGTTGTACCAAAAAGAGAAAAAAAAGTCATCTTAATCTGCAGCAGGTAGCTGATCTCATCTTTGGAACATCATAGACAAAAAAATGCAATTGTTTCTCTTGACATTCCTACAAATGGAGCCTGGGGTTGCAGTTTGAAAGTATGTAGTAAGATCCAATTGTAAAAAAGTGCTGAAATAAAGTATATTGATGCTGGTCAGACAGAAGACATAAAGGCCAGAGGTGAAGCTGCAATTCACGCCTCACAACTGAAAATTCATCTCACCAGTGCAGGCTTTGGTTGTGGTGATAGTGTGATCTAGTTCTAATACGGAAGAAGTGCCTGTGTGATGTTTAACAATCAAATCACTTTTGAAGAGGCAGAGGTCTCAAGATCAGCACCTTGCTCTGCTTCTTTCCCACGCAAACATATGAATAGTTTCTTACTGCACACAAGGCCAACATGACAATGAAAAACAAATAATTACACTGCAGTAGACTTTTTTTTACTTAAAGTGTACAGGCATATATGCACAGCCAAGTATATCAGATCCCTTTGCAATACACAAAGAGCATTGGAGATGACAACAGTAAGCTGAAGTGATTTGATAAAACCAGAAAGGGGGAAAGGAAAGAGTAAGAGACACCTGGGTAAAATGAAGGAAGTCTGTGCTTATATCACTGAATTGCAATGCTTCTTGTGCTATTCAACTATTTTCTGTGCTAAAAGGCCACCCTAGATGCATAGCATATGAGGGTGTTTATAGCACAGACTATAAACTGTTCTCTGAAACATTTGGCACAAATGTATTTCCAAAGATGAAAAATGGCTTATAACCAAAAAGAAATTTAGGTATTTGAGGTCATTGTTTTCACATACTTCAGAGTATCCTTGGCTTTATCTAAGCACTGGCCTGTGAGTAACATCTGAGAAAAAGCATATCAAATTTTAACTCCAGAAATTGATTTCTACTAGCTTTGTCTTCTTTCTTCTTCATTTATATGTCTGTTTTCTAGAAAGAAAAATAGAAAATTCGTACCATTCTGTCTTCTATTTTTATTTCCTGTAAATCCGAGTCTATAGAGGCTGGAAGAATAAACAGAGGAATTTTGCACGCTTGTTCTGGAACAATTAAGAATTAAATACTGGAATAACACTGTGCAATTTAAGCATAGAACTGTTCAACTGAAGAGTTTTTCAAAGACTTCTAAATAATGGCTCTGTCAGGGCCATGGCAAACCCAGAGTGAGATGATGTATATTGGGTGGGGGCAGAGTTGTGTAGCTCAAAATGAAAAATGTGACTATTTGTGCTAATGTTACATTTGTGAAGAACTGTGCTTTTAGCACCAAATTGTTTTCATGCAGGTTCTGTGTCACATAAATGCAAATAATATGTACCAAAATTGAAATAGTAATGAAAAACTTCTTAGTATTTTTCATTCCAGATTTCCTGAAAGTATTTGGTGAGTTTGAAGGCTGATCTAGATTATCAAGTTGCTCTCCACAGGCAGTAGCCCCAGGGATAAAATGCAGCAAGTACTTAACAGGCCCAGGAGCACACTGGAGTCCAAACCAGAAGATAAACCACACAAGCTAGAGGTCCAGGCTAGGCAGCTGCTGTTCTGGGACTTTATTCAGAGGGTATGATTTAACCCCTGGCTGCTGCAGAAATCCCATGGGCTGCCAACCACAGGTCCTCAGCGCCTTTCTTGTTGTTGTTAAAAACAGCTCGGGATCAGCCCATTAAGAAGAGCAGACTCTTTCCTGTCTACGCATCAGCCATGTGTTTTATATTTCACTTTGCAGTACTGTGGTTAGGCTGGTTTTTCCATTAATGTATTCATTAAAAAAAAAAAAAGGATAGCTAAAATAAGAGAGGAAAGGCTTTGTGAGATCTTTGTGTGAAGTTTCAACAACTGCTGTTTTGTCACATTCTAGAGGCTGCCAGATTATCCCACAGTACCGATCTTGTGACTCCCTTCACCATTGTAGCACATCAAAGCACACCCTTGTTAATCAGGCTAATCAAATTAATGCAGCTGTGTTATGACTTGCCATATCTGGAATTTTTTTTCATATACTATTGTGTTTATTGTGATTGAGTCTGCAGAATGCTTTTATTGTCCAAATACGCAGTGTATTCATGAAATATGAAGAAAGAGGCTACATGAATATTAAAGTTTATGACATTAAGGAGAAGAGGAGAACTAACATAACAAAATCACTGTAGTAAAAATTTTTATAGACCATTTTAAAATTGCATGTTCTTTCATATTTAGAGCTGCTCAGAAATGTATATGAAATACCAAGCTCATAGATATTAATATTGTTTATAACACTCCTTAAGTAGATTATCATTTCTCAAGGCTGCTGTGTTGGTGTAAAGAAATCCTTCAGCACTGTCGACATAGTTTGTAGGTAAAGCTGTATCTAAAGATTTTTAAAAACACCTGAAGGCTGATCTTGGGACAGACAGATATTGCTCCTATACAGATCCTGCACATGGATTAGTGCAATCCATGCCAATAATAAAATAGTAACTTTTCCAAACACTGATGTGATATCTCTTTAGCTGCCTGTCAACATCAATAAGAATGACAAGGCAGGAGGACCTTTCACCCTGAAAAACCTTATAGAAGAAGTATTAACCTCCTGGAAATGCAAAGCAGAATTCCAGAATACATTATACAATAGTGCAGGGGGAGACAATAGCGTCTAATCTCTGGAAAAATAAAAATCCCATGTGAGAAAAGATCTCCAGGAAAAATCCTTTGGTTTTCTAAACATAATAGGAAATTCTCAATTCATTAATATTTGACTAGACATATTTTTTCTCCATTTCTATTGACTATAGTCTGTATGATTTCACAATAACTCCATCACAATTTCCCTATTATGGACTAATATTTTATTCAATTTATTAAATACAGTATTCATTTCTGCTTCTGTGACATCTTAGGCACTGCCTCTGCTATTGTCTGTCTGCTAGCACAGGAACACTGATGAAAATTGGTGATGTTGTAATCAACATTTTGGTTTTCCATATGTCTGTAAAAGTTTAGACTTTAGCTTAAGCCAAAATGTTAGATGACTGGAATCAGAGGAAAGGAGGAGAAAAGATTAATGCAAAATCTGAAATTAGACCTAAATGAAACATTAAAATGGAATTTTCATGTCTTTATTACATCCAATTAATAGTCTTGATACTGATCATTCCTGAACTCTGCAGTACATAAAAAACACAGCCAGACCAGAATTTAATCTGGTACTAGTACAGCACTTAGAAATAATTGATTAATATCTGTGTCATGTAATACACTGTATTATTACTATTAGTTAAAGTTGGATTCACATTTAAGTTTTTGATGTAGTTAATCATAGTGTTAGAAAGCACTGATGCATTTTAAAAGCATTTCAGGTATAGTAATTTGTGTACTATTTTTTATTGCCTTTGGCCTAATTGTATATGCCAGAAATTTCCTATCCATTTTGACAGGCTGAAATGTCCAATTCCCTGCAAAGTTTTATTTGGACATAACTAGTCAAAATGCATTTCAGTTTGTAGAAACAATCTGCCAGTACCTAATTGTGGAGGTAAATTGCTCAAGTTATGGAAACCAGGAAAGGCCAATACATGGTTTAATGCATTCACACAGGACATTTTAGAGACTCGGAGTTTGGAAGATTAGCAGAGCAGATGTCAAATGAATATTTAAAAAATATGCTTCCTAATTTGTAAATATAATTTTTCCCTTGGTCTTCAGTATAATAAACAAAACATTCATGTAGCTGGAGTAAGAAAATTTTCTGCGCTGCATACTTTGTGCTTTGCTGTTATTCAATTACCTGGCTTCATCAAGCTTAAAATTGTATGGTTTCTGGATTCTAACCAAGATTATATAAAGATTTTATGTAGCTGCATTTTAAGCTTTCAGATGACTAAGAAATGTACTAAAATATACAGTTAAAATATTATCTTCCAAAGCCCCTACACTGAACATGATGATGATTATCATGTAAATAAGAAACAAGTACCTGATCTAAATTTACCCCTGACATCCCAAGAGAATCAGCTCCAGGCTTAGGACTGCCAGGATACACCTCTGCATTTTCCAGAATGAAAAATTCACTTTGTAATCAGGCAACAAGAATTTTCAGACAAGAGGGGAGACGGAGCTGCACAAACCAGTCAATGAGGCCATAATTTCAGTCAGTTGCTGAAAAGCATTTATTGATACAAAAATGCCTCATCATACAACTCCTTCGTGTGCAACTTAAGTCAGCTCCTCGTGTGAGCAAAAGGACGCATCGGGTACAAGTGCTCCTGAAAGAGGTTAAATCTTTCTGTGGAACTGTAACACTAGTGGACTAAAATGGAAAAAGGAAAGATATGCCTTCTGTTGTGACAGCCACAGAGATTTCTCAGGTCACTTGCTGTTTCAGAGTAATAGCAACAGTTTGTGTTTTTAATCGGAGCTGCTGTAGTCAGATGTGGAAACATATTTCTCTCAATCACAAGGGGATTATTTTTTTTTTTAATAAATGAACATATAAAAGCAAAAGATAAGAACTTCAGCTTTATTGTCTTCCAATTTGTTCTCCTGGTGAACTTATAACCCAGGCAATAAAATATCCAGACTTTGTGCAAAAGCAAAGACTTTGAGTAAGTCAGAATATTACCCAGTTATAAGAAAGAGAAACGGTTAAGCAGAATTCAGAAATGTACAATAAGCTATTGGTTTGCATTTCTCCTGGGTACTCTGTTTTGTTCCTAATGCTTGAGGTGTACCAAATGGAAACGGGAGGGCTGGTTCAGACCAGGTAAGAACAAGTCTCGGTCTCACCTTGAGGTTGAAGATGAATTAACCAAAGGATTTTTAAGGTTTAGAAAATGTTGGCATAGTACTGCAAAACTGGGGGCTAAATCTCTACTCCAAATGTGCTCCATTTCGGAAAGTAACAAATTGTTTTTTTCATTACTACTACTGTTATTTTGTATGGATGACAAAGGTTCAAAAAGATAGCAATATTTTTAAAACAAACCAAAGCTGATGTTTAAAGAGTGGGGTGGAACTGTATCATGGTTTTGGCTGAATTGGCCAATCGCAACGACAGATGGCCCTCCCCCCCCTCTCCTCAGAGAGGGGAGGAAGAGATAAGGAGATTTATGAGTTTAGAAAAAGAACTAAACTACTTTAATGAAAAAATGAAAAAAAAATAAGGAAAATAAGAAATAATAATAATTTTTT
>VXBO01002625.1:571672-624008 GCA_013400135.1 Rhinoptilus africanus | reverse complement strand
GAGGCCCAGCTAAAAAGTAAAATTCCAAATTAGAAAATTGGTTCCATTTTACCTCAAACCAGGACAAACTGCAAATCAAGGGAATAAAATTAGATACAGCTGAAATTAGGCTAAAATGGTGACTGAAAGGATGTGAGGACATGAGGCCATTCCAGCCATCTTTTTTTTTCTTTTTTTAGGAGGGAGAAGTGTTGGGAACTGAAACAGATTCCTGGAGGATTCTATGATGAAGATTCAGAGGGTTTCTTGCTTCTCTGAGTGAGTCTTTGGGCTCACAACCCTAAGAAATTCAATCCAGTCCTTCATCAGACAATAAGGCTGATTTGTCCTACTTTCTGCATCTTTCTTTGTTCCTCCCCACAAATCTTAATCATGTCCTCTTTCTTTTATCAAGTATGATTTTTCCTTTTTTTCATTTTTTTTTTAACGCAATCTTGACAACTACACAGAATAAGATAAGCCCACAAGAATGAGATAGCACACTTCAGCCTAAAAATACTCACTGAAGGAAAAGCATCCCAACTAAGCGGGATGTCCTACACTGGGGAAGTTTTGGACCTACTGTATTTACACTACTTTGATGATCTTTGCTTGTCCTGTAAATTCAATGTTTTTAGGACATAATAAAGGTATTTTCCTTTGTACTCTTTCTTTACACCAGTAAGGTGGTAGATGTATGATCTATGCAGACATCTGAGGTCTTCAGGTATGGCATCTGGGCTAGAACTACTGTGTGGTAATTACATATCTATAAATCCTGGATAAACATTAAAAAAAATCAAAAATCCCCAAATTCTTTTAAACAGCATTTCACGTTGGGGAAAGAGAATATACCCTGAAACTGAAAAGCATTCTTACATTTAGATGCCTGCAAAAGAAATAATCCTCTGGTGTCTACAGAGGAGGACTCTCAGTCAAAAAAGGGACTATATCTGAATACCTCTCTCTGGGAAAAAGTCTCTAAGAAGTTTTGATCAAATTTCTCTTACAGAAAGGGGGTATGTTTGTTTTAGATCCTTAAGACAGGGAATTTATGGCATTACAGTGGTTCCAGGCATAATTGCTTTTCTGTGATATAGATGCACCAATTACTACATAAGAATTGAATTTGCTCTAGCATGTTCCCAATTAATTTTTCTTTTCCTAAGACTCAGAGTTAGCTTTGGGTTTATGACTACAGAAAACACACATCAACATAATTTCAGACAGCTCAACAGAATTTTTTCCTTTATTCTTCCTATCTTTCCTCAAAGTTGTTTTTTCTAATGCTAAAATACATATCAGCCAGTGTTTTAAAAACAATATGGTTTCTCCTGCTTTTTATATTATTTTTCACTCTGTTCAGACAAGCATGAGAGATTTTCTAACAAAGTTTGCAAATACAGTGAGTAGCTTTAAGTAACTGTAAATTTAATTCTCTGCACTTACAAAATTCCCTGCATAAAGCATACAAGTCTGTGTCGTGATGTACTTTTACATTCAGTGGTCCCACAGACTGAAGAGAGCAAGGGCTGGAGCTCTGGTTTGGATCTTTCTCCATTGAAGAAGACTATACTACAGAGAACCAAAAGGACAGTACCATTTTCCTACTTGACTTGAATGAGTTCAGCTTCTTCTTATAAACTTTTTCTTCCTAAAAAGGGATTTTATTAATGGTCTCGGTTACTAAAACCTGACCAATCCTGTTCTTTTTCACTGTACTGTATCATTAAGAAACCGTAAAAACAAACAAACTGACAGACACATGAGAAAAAAGCACTTTAAAAGAACAGATTCATAATGTTTGAGGTTTGGGGAGTTGTTCTGTTCTCCTTCCAAAACTTTAAATGACATTTTCAGGCCAAAAGGGTTATTAACAACTTGGTTTTAAAGCTCTTAAAAATCCAAACACTGACTGGATTAACTACAAGGGTGCAGAGGACACGTTTCTGTTTCTGACTCCAGCCACTCCCATGCCTGTCAGCATGTCTGAATTAGAGCTGCATCTGGTTATTGTGTTAAAATGCAGAGTACCAGTAGAAGCAAACGAACTGCTGGCTCCAGGTAGTCTCCGGGGTTACATATACGTCTGCTCTCCTGCCATTGCTTCTCTGTTGTTACAAAGCTCTGCCAACGTGAAAGAATCAGTTCTGCACCACCAACAGCAGCGGTATCAGCATGTTGTTTGTGCTGATGCTGTCCCCTAAGAGCTGGGAAATTCATAGAAATCCACTATCATTTGTTCAGTGATGAGATCAGGTAGAGAAAAGGGACACTTTCTACCACCAGCTTCTGGTACATTATGTGTAACATGCCAGAGTTATTAAAATATTATTTGATATTATAAGGATTTTTTTTTCCTCAGAATCTTTCGTAACTTTGTAATCTACTCTGTCTAAGCATATCAGAGCAGGGTTTTGGTTTTTTGGTTTCTGTTTCTCCAGAATCCCACTGAAAAGAAAAAACTAGCAGGATTTTGACATTTTAGTGCATGCTAGACTCAGCACAGACTGGAATGTGATAAGAAACCCTGTACTTCATTCCTGCAGCAGAGAAGTATATTGGGATGAGAAATAAGCCAGACAGGACAGCTGAGAAAAAAAACCCCAAACTTTCTGACAAAAGTGATAAAGCATATCCTAAATGTTTGGGGTTTTTTCTTTTAAGTATTAGGCTATACCTATATACACGTAAGCAAGATGAGGTTTTTTTAAGGAGAGTTGATATTAAATTGGCACAATGAAGAAAAGACAGACTTTTTCTGGTACACAAAACCCCTCTTCAGATCTGAAACAATGAAGAGGTAAGTACAGTGAAGCAAAGTACAGTTGGGAACACCTTCTAATTTGGCTATCTTATTTAGCGAGAGAGGCTGAAACAAAAAGTTGTCTGGTACCTAGTGATAAGAGTGGGATGTTATTTAGGGAAGAGAGGATAAGGTAGGAAGCTACTGTGTGCCTAGAAGAATTAGGCAATATGCAGATATTTAAAACAAAAGCATGAATACGAAAAACTTCAATTTTTGAGTGGTTAGAAATTCAGAATTTGATTCAGTAACTTGTCTGGACCTAGTAATCTAAAATGGACCATAATACAAATACAAGTAGCCTTTTGGATCATTCTAGGTCCTGGATGTATATCTGTATTTTGTGAGTTCCAATATCTGTATTGAAAATGAAAGAAGGAAGCTAAGTATCTAAATGACCATTAGAAGTCATGTTGATGTTGGTGTCTCTATGTCAAGTACGGGATTAAGTGGAAAACTTGTAGGTTAGATTTATTAGACAAGACTACATCTCTGGATTTGAAACATCAGTGAGGTTTCCCCATTGCCTTTTTTTTTTTTTTTGGTGATCTAAGAGAGAGGAGCAAATCTGCATAGGAGTCTTCAGGGATAAACCATACCTGAACTAGACTTTGAAAAATATGCTTGTTTTCACCCCTGACAATCTTTGACAAGATGATGTAAAGCAGCATTTACCAACAACTCGTAAGAGATTAGGCAGTTGTCAGAAGAGATGTCAATACAGGCTTTAGCAATTGCTTTCTGAAAGATTTCGGAGAGAACCACTATGCTGCAGCTGGGTTTTGATAGCTCTCTACAGCTGTGCACGGCTGGGCAGATGCTATGTTTACCTGTATCTTTAGTTCTGGTTTGGTACGTTACGGCTGTGGTGACAGCAAGGTATAACAACCATTTTTTATATACTTATATTATGAATTCAGTGTCATCCATTATGAACCACTCAATCCCTCTCTCTCATTTTTCTTCATAACTGTATGTCTTGATTCCCACAAATAAAACCATAATTACTGCTGCTTTTGTTTAACATGATTTATAATTGCTACAAGGATAAGGTCTCCCTTGGTAACAGTAAGTGCTTACCACAGCCTTGCAGTACAGTTCTGCAGCAAGCTTTCTCTGCTTGAGACACACTATCTCTAAAATAAACCTTTTTCTACTCTATAACAGCATCAAGAAAGTAGATGACCAATGCAGTCTAATTTTTCCAGATGATGACAATAGTCTTATAAACAATTTAGTTTCAGCATTTAGCCAGAACTTGGGATTGTTTACACTAGAGGAAATGAATGATACAAGATATTCTTTGAGAGAAGGACCTTTATTTATGAAGGAAGCACACCAGCTTCTATGTCTCCAAACACCGCAGAAAAGAAAGAAAGAAAAAAAGCGCCATTTGGGGGCTTATTTTCTGATTTTGTCTTGCTCATGACTTCCAACTCTTCTATCATACCTGTGCCTAAGGAGGATACCTGTCCCCCCATGGGATTATATTTACATCTGCTTCTTCACCTTCTCTGATGGCTTTCTTTTTAGTTTCCTAGTTCAAATCATGCACACCTTGCCAAGCATTCCTCTACTTCTGGTATTCTCAGTCTCAGGAAAAAAAATGGTAAAGGTGGAGCTGGACAATACAGCTCAGCCAATGTAACAATTAGCGGAGCTGAATTGTTAAAGGACATCCTATTCATCTCTCTCCCCGCTCCCAACTACCTGTCCTTACCCTTCCTTTAGACCAACACCATCACTCATCTAGCCCCACAGTGATACTGTTCATAGAGTCAAACCAGAAGAAAACTCTTTATTTTCCTGCTTTAATCTTCTGACATTTTAGGTTCCTGAATCAGTTCACAACATGGCTAGAGAAATGACAGAGAAGGCAAACGGGAATCCATGGGAACACAAAATTACCATTTGAGGGTAAAGAGGCTCAACTGTAACGCATCAGCAGAATGACTTATTGCGCAATCATCTGACATTTTGTAGCTTTCTCACTCCACAACACTCTTTAATTTAACAAAAAGAATATTTAGCAGTCATCTGCTTCAGTAACAGCATGGAGTATTGGGTTCTGGCTGGTTCACAGATGGGTTCATCTCTACGCTGCATGGATGTGCGGATTCTGGGACCATAGAGAAGATGGAGCAACAGTGGTAATCAGTGGGAAGGAGGATAGAGGGCAGTGACTCATCCTTTCAGATGCATTCCCCAGATAAATTGAAGGCTAAGTATTATATTTGACGAGGCAAGTGATTAGATCAAAAGAAGATTTAAGAAGTAGAATTTGGAAACCTTATTGTAATCCCAAACTTTCAGTATTGAGTACAGGTAGGCTCAGGCCAAAATCACCATATTTGCAGGAAGTAAATTTTACAACTCAAGCATGGATTCAAAGCCAAAATTTTGTCCCTGATTCTATTACATGCCCAACCAATATCCTTAAATATCACATTCTGCATGCAGTGGGGATTCAAAGCCTACCAGTGAGCAAAGAGCCAGAGACTGTGTTCCAAGGCTTCCTCTTACCCCCAGGGCCATACTCACTAACTTTGTAACTAAAGCATTTATTAGGTTGTCCTATTGTACAACATAGCAAAGAGCCTATGAGTTTCTTTAGCTGATTGTATACTCAAATAATCCACAATTAAATAACAAGAAGTTAAATGTAATTCACTACAGTTTTATTATGAACTATGTCCCTTTTTTAAGAAAAAGCATTTGCTGCAGTATGTGATACTTTTAGATTAAAAAATGTACAGCAAAAAGTAACCCATTTGTAAGTGAAGATTTTTTTTTTATATGTAGAGCTAGGTTATGACTTCAGGACCAAACATGGTGCGTGCTTGTCAGAAAGAATGCTGAAAAGGACCCTGGGTAGCTTCCCAATTTCCAGTTCACTCTATTTTCCCTTCCCTTCTTTTTCCTTTTCCTATTCCTTGTCTAGTAGGTGAGAAACAAAACATCGATTTCTGTAAACCTTTGCTGGTTAGCCTGCCCTGTCTGTGCACAACTGGACATCCCGAGTGAGAGAAGAGATCCACTTCCCTCTCTCCTCTACAGAAAAAGATAGAGAAGGGACTTCACAAAACCATTCCACTTTGATCCACGATCAGAGAAATTTTTAAAAGGTGGGGTGGTGGTTTTGTGCATGGCAACAGCAGGGAGGGAGCTTCTCCATATGGCCCTGTGTAATGCAAGCCAGCACATGCATTTCTTGCACGAGCAGCAAGACTCACCCCAGAGGAATAACAATTTGGAAGTTCAAAATGACATAGAAAGGAAACATTAAAGATTTTTTCAAATAAATAAAAACAAGGTGGGGGAGGTCTTATGATTCTTTGTCACAGCATCTTCATACAGGGCAATTCCACACATTTCTTTGGAGATATAGCTTTGGATAAGCTAAGTGGGAAAATGAGACACGCTGAAGCCTTTTCATTGCTGTGTACCTCAGGCATTTGTTTTCAGTAACTATTGACGTGGGCAAAATTACAAAGAATGAATTAGACCCCAGCTTTGCAAAGGATGCACTGGCACTGTTTAAATTGTTGGTCATTAGTACTTCTTACTATACAGTCCTAGTTTTATTTCTTCACAATTTTCGTTTCCTCCTTAAAGCAGTGGTATTTTGCCACCCTTCTTGGAGGAGATAACGATGAAATTAATCCAGTTATTGAATTGCCACTCTCTAGAAAGATCATTTCACATATGGGGAAGAGTGGGAACAAATCAATCTGCTCATCGACTGACTGAAGGTGGGTTTTCATATGCAGCATTTTTAGAGGGCAGAGAAGATCAGAAGGACTTTAGGGAAGTCAGCATCTTCACCACTGTCAAAGTGTCTACTTTGTACCCTGACAGAACTGAACAGTTAAGGAGCCAATGTTCCTGTTCATTTATACACTTTAAAAATAAAACAATTTAAAAAAAAAATCAGTACTTCCTATCCTTTTCTAAAAATTGTGGGTTAATACATTGAATTGAAATGTATCTGGTTTGGTTTTTTTCCTAGAAAAGACAAATATTTGACTAAACAGATTTAGAAAGTGGTGGTGTTCTTAATTTAGATAAAATTCATCATTTAAAGAGAAACTGAATTTAAGCACCCAGGCTCTGTCTATAGTCATAGAATGAGTTAAGAGTCCAGAAGTTAAGTGAGAACTTCAGCGGGATTTATTAATCTTTGAAAGAGCAATACGAATGTCTTCTGTTAGAATGTGAAAGAAAGATTACTCAGATTAACCTGGCTTCCATAAATGCACCAGTAAAATAAGTAATTCTGATGAATTGGCACTTCATTATTTGGGCTCACGTCTTCCCTTCTGCCTCATCAGTAAATTCTTATCTATTTCTAAGAAATGAATGCTACAACATGTATGAGAAAATTTTGAAGGACTCTGTAACAGTCATTTTGATGCAATACTCTATCTGTTAGAGAGCACAATGATTTGTCTGTGTAGTTTTAATTAACTTAAAAACATAGTAAACTAAACTGCATAACTAAGTATAGCAAATGAGAAAACTTTAATTTTTGGACTGTTCTATAATCATCCTTGACTGATACCATGATGGTGCTGGCATTTTTGCATCAGCCTGGTTTAAGGTAAAACAGAACCAATTTTNTTTTTAATATTATTATATTTTATTTTAAATATTTTATAATTAATAATTCATTAAAGTAGTTTAGTTTCTTTTCAACTCATAAGTGTCTCTCCCATTTTTTCTCCTCTCCTCTGAAGGGAGATGCTGTCCCTTCTCGAAGAGGAGAGAGGTTGAAGAGAGCATCTGTCATTCATTTTAGTGGCTAGCCCAGCCCAAATCATGACACAGCCTTTTACAAATTGTTAATGTAACTTGAAAACAAATTTTTCGCTGACCAGCTAAGATGAGGAATGGTAGGCAGAATAATTCATTGAGTAGGATTGTTTGGTATTGTGAAACCAAAATACGTTTCAAGACTAGTATTGTTTTCAACAGTGGTCAGACTATGCTACACATAATCAACACTCACAGGAAAAACATGAGGTAATATCCTTACCTTGCTGCAGCCAGTGAGAATTTTGCTTAAGGAATTCAATGAGGAGAAAAATTCTACCTATAATTTTTGCTTTCTGATTTCTTTTCTCATGGATGGGATTTTGTCAGCCTGACCTAAAATCATAATACTCACAGGGTTTTTTTTATATGGAGCATAGTGAGCATGATTATTGGAAGAGTTAGTCTGCATTACAGCAATGCAACTGAGGTGAAAAGAGCTGGGATCTAAAGAGGTAAAGTTGTGGTCCGTAAGGCTCATTATATACGAAATTAACATTATCATGGCTGGACAGCTACATTTTGTGTACTGAATCTGACAGGCAACCCTGCCAATTAGACAAAAAGCAGATCAGAGGGCTGATGCTGACCATGCATATATTACAAAAGGACAGGTTTTGATTGTACAGTTTTTTCTCATTTTTTCGCTAACATAGGCCAGAATTCTGTCAGTTAATTAAAATAATATTCTTAATATATTGTAAGGTAGTTCATATTTAGAAAGAAGATCCTTCTACTTTGTGAGGTGAAACTGAGAAATGAACACAAAAAATTAAAATTCAGGTTTTTGGGCATGTCATTATATGTCAATTTAAAAAGATATTTTATAAAGAGCCTTTTAGTTAATAAATTATCTTAAGTTTTGTTTGCCTTTTTTTAAAATTTGCTTTGGAAAACTTCTGTCTGCAAGAACTTTGTGATAATAGAAAATATATTGAATGGCTTTTAGAAAAGGAATATCTAGTAAAATTGGAAATGGAGTCACCAACCAAGGCTCAAAAGACCTTTAAATAAATATTCATTAGTTTCCAAAGAAGTGGCTTTCAATAACATTCCACAGATAATTAATATTTATTTAACCATCTAAGGGAAATCTTCTGAAGAGGAAATTGTCTTGAGTAGACAGCCTACCAATGTTCTCAGCAGACCTTAAGCATGTGCTTTAAATTTAGTCATATTTACAAGTACTGTCTTGAGGGTGAAAGTTTTCCTTAACTGTCAGCTGTAAGAAGATAAGAGACTGCGGGGTTTTCCTATCATCTTTGAATGCCTAGCAAAAGGCAACTGATAGCTCAATTCAGACTTTGGACGTTAATGCATTGCACATTAAAATATAAGTAACACCACCATTTAGGACAAGAAACAACAATAAACTTAAAAATCCATATAAGTAATAATACAGTCTGAAATAAAGTATATCCTCAGAACTGTCTTTCCTCCTAACTGATAGTTAAAATGTACAACACACACTGTTTGTCAAGAAAAAAATATGCTGAAGACATAAAGGGAATATACAGAGTAAGACTTGACAAATACTGATCAAAACAAAAGGCTTTACCTGGAACAAATGACTGGCTGGGAAATCTGAACACTGGAAGCTTTGCCCGAGGCCAGTAACCTCCTCCAATCATTATTTCCCTCAGGAAATGTCTTGTTCCAGAGGACGCCAATCCTGGAGCCCGTTTGGGTTTGCTTTTTAGATCTAAGATAAAAATTTTATATGAATGTCTTTGCATTGGTAATGGCAGTGACACAAGGTCACCCACTCAAGACATGAAGTTTCCAGGGAAAAATGTTATCTGAGCACATGTCAAAAAATAATCAAAATTGCTTGTTTCAAATAGAATCAAGTAAAGGAAAACTTGGCATTCATCAATGTTTAAAAATTTCCAAAATCATTCTGGTGAGATAAGGGGATGTGTTGTTGATTTTACTTTTAAATAAATGTGATCAGAATTTTGACCACTGACTCAAGTATGGAATACTGCTTCCACAAACTGAGCCTCTGAAAGCGAATATACTTATTTGTAGATATTTGAAAGGCTCCATTTTACAGAATAAAGGGCACAGTTCTAAACTAATTCCTTTATGCAACCTGAGATCAAACATTCCTTCGTAATTTCAAAAAATGATCAGTTGGCTACGTGGGCTTGCTGTCCTTTTACCTTTCACAGCTTCCCCACCAACATCTCTGAATGTACCAGTTTTTGGAAGAGTGCTGAAATACGACGGGTGACAGTAAAATTAGATTACGCCTGACAAAAATACTCTGCTTGGGAACAGAACTGAATTATAAATTTTTTATTGTGATCCAAATTTGACAGTGGAAATAATTTTATCTAAAAGCATCACTTTTTGATACGCTGTTTTCACGTGTCTTTATTTAAAAATAAAACAAAACCGCATTTAATTTCAAGACATTACTTTTAAATTAATGGCCAAAAGTTTTTCCTTTGAAAACACAAATACACTATCCAGCCTATTTTGTAGCCAAGTTTTAGTAACTGATTCAATGATCTCTTAAGTCTGTAAGTTCCACACATTAACTAAAAAATCACAAAACAAACAATCAAACAATATTTTGAACCTGAATTTCAAACATGTTTATGGCATTTAAACAACTAAAAACTTCAGACATTATCAAGAAGGAGAAAAGGAGAGAAAGGAAGATGAACAAAGATCTTTTCTTCTTCTTTTCAGATTTCTCTCATTTTTTTAGTTATTTAGAATATGTTACTCTTTTTTTTCCCATTAGAAAAAAATAAAGTAGTATTCACCACCTAACTAAAGTGAACTGACAAGCCCAAACATTTCTGAAAACGCTGAAAAAACTTGCTGAGAAAAAAATAAAAATCAAAAAGGATATAAAAGCTGCTAGTGCCTCATTTAAGTACTGTTAACAAGTACAGATAACAGGTATTATTAGCAAAGGCAATGTTAGCAAAAAAAGTAAAATTGCTAAAAATTTTAAATAAAGACATAATACATGTTAAAATGACTGTATAAATTTGTAATGCATTATGAAGCATTATATAAATGTTAATTATTATGTCTGCGATAGCAACATAGTCTCTTCTAAAGCTCACTCTTTCAAATATCTTCTACTTTAAATAGAAAAATCATGCCAGAAGGTATTTATCGGTTAATATTAAGAAATGGAAAAGCTTCCCCCCTCACTAGCTATTATGTATAATTAACTTTGGAGATTATTCTGCTTAAATAGCTTTGTCCTAGGATTTTATGTTTCTTTTGCCCTACTAAACCTGGATCATACGCTGAATGTAATTAAAATATAATATACTTCAAACTGAGACCTAACAACAGGAATTTAGTCACTGACAATGTGGTATGGTGTTATTTCTAACTGATGAGGCGTTTTGTTTTAATTTGAAGCCACCAGTATACAGGTAAAGCATGCTTTATGGGCAGTTCTGGAGAGGGAAAGCTTCTCTCTTTTCCCAGAACAGACATAACGGACATAAATGCCGTATAAACATTTTCCAGATCATCATGTTTCCCAACAGGAGCACTTCTGAGCTAAGAAGTTTTGTCTTGTAGTCTTGTTCAGTTTTTATGCCGAAATTTCCCGTAGAAAAGGGTTGCCTGCTGTATGCTGCCTACAGGTGAGGTCCCTTCTTTCCGGTTCAGATCAAGTGCACCAGTTCCTGGTTCTTTTCACATTATCATGCCTCAGGTGCCCTCTTCTTTCAAATCCTCCCTGAAGAGACCACTGTAAAGAAAAAGAATTCCTCTCTTTCTAGGATATCGAGCCTGTTTTGGTCCTGCTTCATTTTGAAATTTTAGTTTAATTTAATTTAAGTACATGTTTTTACCTGAATTGAATTAATCAGAAGTATCTTGTTTAAGACTAAACAAGAGTTTGTGTCTTGTTTACTATTTAACATGTTAGCAGAGATTAACATCAGGTATTTATCTCATAGTGATTACCTACCAGGTGATCATGAACATGGAAGACTGGACTCGGTTGTCTGTCCAGTGGACAAGCTTTAATGACACTGTGTTAGGTCTCTGCTGTCCTCCTTTTCTGGAGGCCACTGAGGCATGTTCTGACAGGTACGAGAAGATTTCAACAGCTCTCAGACAGATTATCTGTATTTTTCTGTCTGCTAAATTAATTCATATCACCAGATGCATATGGCAAAAAGATCATTTGCAGCATTAGGCTACAACATTGAGATACCAGCCTAAATTTTCTTCTTTCAGAGACTGATGATCTAGAAGCCACACAAAGCATGTTGCCCAGCATCTAAATTAAGAGATCCTTCCACAAAGACACCAGAGCTACCTGGAGACAGAAAATACTTAAAGGATAATACATCTTTCCTGATTAGAATACCTAGGTAACTATCTAGGGATGGGCCTCTGGACTTGTGAAAATACCTATGCAGTCTTTGTGTAAGGAGACATGCTGACTTAGAAGAAATGCTTCAAGTATAGCATTTAGATAAACTTTATTAGGGATGTGTTTTCAGCTGCTGCTCTTCTTGGCCTCCCTTTTTTCCCATATGTTCCTAAGCCTGTTTGTAAATTAAACAGATACCAATTTATATTCATGCAAGATTATATATGAGTATCCTACCACAGTTTCCTAGTATCTGTATATTAAAAAAGAAAAAAAAAAAAACCCAAACAAAACCATTTATACCTGCCAAATCCAAAACCTACATTTTATGTCCCCAGGTGAAAGCTGAGGTTAGAAAATTGAAATTTTCATGTAGGAACAAGGAGGAAAAGGTGTACACTGCAGACAGAATCCTTCACACAAATATTGCTGTTACATGTTGTCCATTCATATACTTATCATCACTTACAAATATCAACTTAGTTTTAAGTATTCTTACCACAATTATTATTTCAGCAGCTTCTTACATTTCATGTATGAAATAGGTGTATACACTTTCATAGCAAGCACTGAATTTTTAATAACAGTGAGTGCTCATTTTTTATATTACCTTCTTTTCACTTTCTGTTTTCTATTTTCCTGGAATAGTGAATTTTTATATCTGTAAAATTACAAATAACTAAATCTTTGTAAAAATAAACAATATTCTGGAAAAACACAATTTGAAAAATACAAATACTACTGAAGAGTCCGAATGACATGGAATACTAAGGATGGTAGCCACTCTCTGGTAAGTTCACTGAATGTTTTCCAGTAGTCTCATGGGACAGAAATTAAGCCTGAAGAGAGAAAAATTATTAAATTTATTCTCTCACTCAGGATGGTTAGTCAGATTTCTGAATTCTGGGCCTTTCCTAGTGCACAAAACTAAAGGAAAGTGCACTATTAGGGACATGGTGAATGCTTTCCACATTTTATGGGCAGGGTAGATGATACAGTGCCATTCTTTACCTTTCCCAACTGAAAAGGACTACTTTTTCCTCTGTAGGTGGAATACAGTAGGCACTGCCAAAAAGCCCAGACTAATTTGATTTGGTGGTCCTTTCATCAGCATAAATGGTGAACTAGTCTTGACCTTCAAAGGCCTCACACAGTCAAGAGAGTAGAAGACTAGTGAACCTCTGGTGAACTATGGATACTCGGGTTTCTCAGTAATCCAGCTTTCTTTGCAACCCAGTCAGCTGCCTGCTTTTAGTGCAGTACAGCTTTGTGCACTCAGCAGTCAGAAGCTAGTGTCCGCTGTTCAAGGAACACCTAGCAGAGGGAGTCCTTGCTCCAAGGACTGTTCGTGCACTATTGCATGGTACACAAATGCTTTTGGAGTGGGGATAAAGATGCAGAACTCCTCTACCATTAGTCTGCACAGCAATTCTCCTCTTTCCTCTTGATGGTCATTGAGCCTCCAGTCCCTCAGAAAGAGCTTCCACTGGTGCTCTGAAGAGTAATCTCCTGCCAGAATATAGCCTGGGCATTAAGGTGTTGCCATTTAGATGAATGTTTACTGTGGGTGGGAGCCCTCTGAAAGAAACAACTGAGCCTGGATCTCTCGCATCCTTAGCAAAACAACCCCTCTGAGCGCAAGTCATGTATCATAGTCTGAAAAGGACTAGATTTGCAAACTCAAAGCAAATCACTTCATATCTGCTGAATGGTGACAATCTGCTGACGTAATCAAGGACTTCTTTTTTTTTTTTTTCTTTCTTTGTGCCACTATAATCAATCAAACAGAACGAACTCTCCGTGAAATCTTCCTGCGAACTCAAACGTCCTCTGAGTTACATTTCTCTGGATGGAGAACAGAGAGGCACCCCATTGACCCTCTGGTCCTTGGGACCCCACACTGCAGTGGAAAGGGAGGCAACCTCCCACAGGAAAACTTCATCTGTGTTTTCAAGGCAACAGTCTTTGCCCTGCATTTTGCCTGGCGCACCGTCAATAAACATGCTTCGAGAATGCTTTCCAGAGCAAATCCAAAAGGCTAAAGATCTGGGAGCCAGAGTCCGGAGGCAACTCTACATTAAAGAGAGGAGCCAGACTTTTAGCATAACCACCAGTGCAGCACTTCTGCTCACCTACAAAAGCAGAATTTAAGCACCTAGAAAAGCACCATTTAAAAAATAAGGGACCCTTGGATTTCCAGCACCTCTAGAGTTAGATACAGTTAATCAGATTTAAAACTATTTTGTCTAAATCTGATATAAATTTCTTGTGAATCCTCTTGAAAATCTAGGTCCAAGTCTTCAAGGTTATCCAGGAATTCTGTTACAGAGCCAGAAACTAAATCCCAAGCTCCTAAAAAACAGCTATGTAAACACTTGATGTTTTAGTTGGAAACCTGAGCACATTTTTCAGTTTATCCTGATAGTAAAAATAGTTGTTAAAGGCTTTCAGGGATGCAGAGGGGTGAGCAGCATGTGTGTTGAGAGCATGTCTTTTGCTGACCCAAACCTTTCTCTCATCTGAAAACGAATTTTTCATCCAAATAAAAGGTTATTTATCATGTTTTATGACTTTAGCTAATTTTAAAATTCAAAACAAAATTATAATTTTAAAATGACAAACCATTTTGTTTGAAAATTGTCAGAATGAACTATTTTGACCTTTCCTTTTTTTTTTATTTTAATCTTGTGAAACCATTTTAGAGCAGGAAGCTATACTTACAATCACTCTCATTTCCTGAAAACTACTTCTCATTAATTTTATGTTCTCTAAAGAAACTTCACTGTTCTGTGAGTCCAAAGACAGCTTCTTCCCCATTGAACTATTCTTCCTCTCTAATAGGTTGCTGATATTAGAGTTATTCTCCCCCCAAAAAGTTCAGTTGTGCTGCCACAACTAATATTGGTCTTAAAGGCCTTTTAACTTTTAAATTAAAGAGAATTTTTTTAAAATGAAAAGAAAATCACTCTTTAACGCATTTGAAATTTTCCTAATGAAACCTTATATTAATTAAGACGAAAGAGTTCTTTTCTTTTTTAAATCAAACCTAATTATAGTATCTGAAAGTACAGCTTCTTTGAACTCTTATTTCGCAGAGGAAAGGAGGAGGAGATCCTCGGTATTTTTTCATGTGAAAACAAGTTTTGATCTAATCACGTTTGGTTAACCAATTTTAATGAAGTTTGTCCTTCTTATATGTCCCTAAAAGGAATAGGAGAAAAGCATTTGGGTAGCTAGGAACTGGGAAAAAAAATCCATGAAGAAATTCCATCCTTACTGTGTAATATCTCAAGGTAAATTATGGGGTGGGGGAATTATGGTAGTATTTATGAAACTTAAAAGCATAAAATACTGCATTTGAAATAAGGACTCTAAAGTTCCCGTTTTTCTAGGAAACCTCCTTGATCTGGATATCAAGGGGATAATCTCAAAGGAAAAGGTTATAGTCTTATCTGAAACTTCTGGACCTAGTCAGAATTCAAGGGTGATTAGAGGCTTCTTCTGCTGATACTTCAATGTATTTATAATTGCCGCTGTGTTATCATGGCTCACAGCTCTCCATACAAAGTGATTTTTCATTGTTGTTCCAATGAAAAAGAGGATTCAAAGGGCAACATCTACCAGGCTGGTTGCACTTTGGTGGAGCCTGTTGATTATCTCTGTACAACAAGCACCGTGCTCAGAGCTCTGCTGCCACACCAGGCAGTAGTTGAGGATAAGGTGTTTTATGATCAGGTACCCAATTAGTTTCCTTATATTCAGCCCTGGAGCAATATCCCTGTCGGCACTGATCTCTGCCTCTGCTAAATATCCCATTTAACATCTTCCATGATTCAGTGTAGTAACACACTGCCTCTATCCCAGGCAGGAATGCCACCAGGGCAAAGAGCAACATAGAGATCTGTTGGGGAGCCACTACTTGCTTATAATAATGTCTACATTTCTTATTTCTTAACATTGTGGGTGAAGGCTATTACTGAGAGCCCTGTCCCCACCAAAGACTTCCAGAGGAAGGAGTTCCCTGTTAAAACCTGAAAGGCGTTGATTGAAACAAACTGCCAAGTCTGAAACACTCTGCTGGGGCAGAGGGAAGCCTGCACTGGTGAAAGCTGGTGGAATCTTCTAGCTCCTATATTTGACTTGTTAAGATGTCATCTCAGCCAAAGGCAGCAGTCTGTGGTCCCAGGGTGACCACAGTTACAGACCAGACAGGAAGGAGAAAAGACCTGCAGAGGTCTTCAGGGGAGCTGTGCCTGCCAACAGAGAGGCTCCTCTGAGCCACAGATACGAGTGCAATGGGAACCAGAGAGAGACCATCCATTCATGTCACATTGGCAACTAAATAGCCTTCAAATTATAGACTTGAGTTACTAATGAACTTGAAAGTTAATTAACCTATTCAAAGCCTGGAAGAAAATTATGAGTTTTAGAGTCCCCAAATGAATTCTTTTGGTGACTTTTTCTGCTGTGAGGGAGCAGTTACTTCACCTTTGCCTGAGTTTACTCATCTGTGTAATGAGGTTGACGATACTTAGAAGTATATCCCCCAGCAGCTTGGCAATGGTCTTTTAAAATGGCATAATGGTGAAAATTGCTAATCATAATCATCCCCATCACCACGTCCACCCCAAGTAATTATCACATTGCAGAAAAAAGTACTTCTGTTGGAATAACAGTGCAATTTATTTATGATGGGATTGTTTTCTACATATGTTTCAGTCTTATCTAAATATAAAAATACAGTGAGCTGAAGTTATTCCATATTTATACAGTTTTTAATTTTAATGAACAAGAATGACATACGTTCATGAAATTTTTAAAATCAAAAGATGAATTAGATTAATCCACTTCACAGGCCTTCCTGTTCTGGTAAAAGGTATTATGAAAACTTTTAGGTAAATAATGCTTAATTTAATTTAATTATTTAGCTATATAGTGCATCCATTTCAACTCAAGACAGACAGTGATTAAAATACAGTGTCTGGGAATTCTAATACCACCATGCAAATTTTCAACATAATTTTAAGCAATCAGGTTAAAAAACATATAAACTACCATAATTTTGCTGAAGAGCCTGAATTTATTGCAATTTACAGGTGCCAAAGAGGGTCTTACAACATATACGTAGTTCCTTCCTCTTTAGTGCTGTCATACTCCTGTCCTAGAGAGGCATGAAACTAAACTAATATTGGAGGTTTTGTAAGTTCAGAGGAATTGTTAGCAGATTCAGTTGCTAATTAAAAGAATAAAGATTCAGATAAGGGGATAATTACACTGCCTGGGCATTAAACACAATAGGAGTGCGAGGGTTAAAACAACCTAACGTTGCACCTGGGTCAGGGCAAGCTCCAGTATCAGTACCAGCCGGGGGATGAAGGGACTGAGAGCAGCCCTGCCGAGAAGGACCTGGGGGTACTGGTGGGTGAAAAGCTGGGCATGAGCTGACAATGTGCACTCACAGTCCAGAAAGCCAACCGTATCCCAGTGCTGCATCAAAAGAAGTGTGGGCAGTGGATCGAGGGAGGTGATTCTGCCCCTCTGCTCTGCTCTTCTGGGACCCCACATGGGACACTGTGTCCAGCTTTGGGACTCTCCACATAAAAATGACGTGGGCCTGTTGGAGCAAGTCCAAAGGAGGCCTCAAAGATGCTGGAGCGCTCCGGGGAGACCTTATAGCGACCTTCCAGTACTTACAGGGTGCCTACAGGAAAAGATGGGGACAAACATTTTAGTTACGATAGGACAAGGGGTAATGGCTTTAAACTAAAAGAGGGTAGATTTAGACTAAATATAAGGAAGACATTTTTGCAATGAGGGTGGTGAAACAGCGGAACAGGTTTCCCAGAGAAGTGGTAGATGACACCATCGCTGGAAACATCAGTCAGGCTGGAGGCAGCTCTGAGCAGCCTGATCTAGTTGAAGATGTCCCTGCTGACTGCAGGGAGGTTGGACAAGATGACTTTAAAGCTCCCTTCCAACCCAAACTACTCTATGATTCTCTGAAAAACAAGGCTTCCGCAGTGACTTCTCTGTCTTCTGCCTCAGTCCAGACCTTTGCTTTCATAAACTTAATATCCACTCATTACATTCTAATTAAAACTAAACTCGTTAACTCACTTCTCACAATCCTGACTCTCCAGTTCTCACACTGGTCTCAGCCCTTCCTGATTCCTCCCTGCATCCTCATCTTTGCCCCAGCAAGCTGAGAGACCCTGAAGGCTTTGCTGCCACAAGTCCTGTCTCTTAGAACATTTCTAATAATTTTCTCATGTTCTAGTGTTTTTAGATGCCAAGCCAGAAGTTTCACTGCACAAGCAAAGAGAGCAATTTACAGCTTCGTGGAGGAACATAGCCACTTCCAGTTCATTTGTTTTTCATCTTGATTATCAACACGTTTGTCATCTCTCTGTAATTTATTCATTATCTTTAGCTGAGGAATGTGAAAGGGAGGGGTAGGAGCGAAGAAGGAGATAAGTGCACTTGTCAAAATGTGAAACAGATGCTCTAACAATGATTGGAGACAATTAATGTTCTCAGTAAGTACCAACAGGCAAGGTCCATGGATTGCTTCAAATTTTTGCAGCAAACAGCCTGTTGGAAAATGCAAATACACAGGCTTTATTTTCCAGGCACGTGAGAGCATGTCTTGCTCGTAATGAGCTGTCCTAGGGAACTTCACATTGCTGCTTGAAAGTGTGGCTGTTCTGATCATTGCTGGCCTAAATAATAACCCAGTGATGAAGGGGAGACTGTAGGGCTGGTAACAGAACTAAGGAACCTGTCACCCCTCGGTCCTTCTGGTTCAGACTCAGCATGCAAAGCAAAGCACTTAGCACGTGTTTGACCTTGAGTTACTCAAAGTCAATAGCACATAAATATGCACTTAAAGCTGAGCACATACTTTGTGATTGCCAGGGTGAGCGTGCAGCTAGCAAAGATCTTTGCTGCACTGGGCTCTTCCGCTTCTTGCTGAGGAACTGCCCTCCTGAGACAGCCCCCAGGGAAGGCCACTCATCTGCTCTCCCATCCAGCACCAAAACACGATCAAGTACAGCCAAGGAGTTAACATCAAGCTTCAGTCTGTATCACTTTGCGGAATGCTGCTGCAATTTACAATAAATAAATATAATAAGACAGGAAAAAAAAATCAATAATGAATAGATGTGATCTAATTACTAACATTTGTAATAATAGTTTATTGTTCTATGCCACATGGAGCTTTCATCTTCTCTCTCTGCACTCTGTCAATTTAATTTTCCCTTTTGCTGTTCTGTTATCTAAAATGATCAAACACCTACCAGGCCCTGGAAAGTACACCAATTAGGAGCTGCATTTAAATCTGCTTGAATGTGCCTGTCACAAAGTTAATTGGAATAAACACACATTTGATATGATATTGTTTGAATTCTTCTCCAAAACAGACTATCATCCATCACAAACTTTCTTTTTACTCGTTTATATTCTTCTTCCTCTTACTTTTCCTCCTTTTATTTCATTACTGATCAAGCAATGATGGCAGACACCAACTTGAGAGGTTCTTCCTCTTTTTTCCACCCCTTTCTCCCCAGCAGCCCCTCTCTGCCGGCTGGGTAGGGATGGCAGAGGCAGGCACAGGGCAGCCACTGAATCATGTGTCCTCTCAAGCACCCACACAGCTTGGGGAAGGGCATTTCTTGACCAGGGAGCCACATGCAGGCCCTCAAATTTAAAAACCACCAGTGAGTCTATCCAAAGCCTTCTTATACGCAATATATGGCAATGAGTTCTATGTCGAACATAAAATAGCACATTTTTACATGCTATGAAAAATAACAAGGTTTTTTTCTGTTTGCCTTAATCCTGCTGCCATGTTATCATGGTTTAACCCCAGACAGCAACTAGGATCACACAGCTGCTCTCTCTGTCCCCCCAGTTTGGATGGGGGAGAGAATTTGAAGATTTAAGCTGAGAAAAAACTCGTGGGTTGAGGTAAAGACAGTTTAATAAGTAGAACAAAAGCTGAACATGCAAGCAAAGTAAAATAGGAAATTCATTCATTGCTTCCCATCGGAAGGCAGGTGTTCAGCCATCTCCAGGAAAACAGGGCTCCATCACCCCTAACTGTTACTTGGGAAGACAAATCATTCCAAAAGTCCTCCTGTTTCTTTTTTCTTCCCCCAGCTTTATATACTGAGCATGATGTCAGATGGTATGGAATATCCCTTTGGTCAGTTGGGGTCAGCTGTCCCAGCTGTGTCTCCTCCCAGTTTCTTGTGCACCCCCAGCCTGTTCGCTGGTGGGGCAGCGTGAGGAGCAGAACAGGCCTTGGCTGCTTAGCAACAACCAAAAACATCAGTGTTCTAATAACAAGGTTTTCATCCCAAATCCAAAACATAACACTGTACCAGCTACTAGTAAGAAAGTCAACTCTATCCCAGAAACTATTACAAATTTCTATTATAAACAGGAGAAAATACACTTTGGCCAGATTAGACAATAACCAGAGTTTACGCAATGGCAGTCAGCAAATACTCTAATTTTCTTTTCAGTGCAATGACTTCAGCCCAGCTAGGCATCAGCACTACAGGAATTAAGACAGTGTGTATGTTAGCCTATGGCCACTATTTCATTAACTCTGGAGAGATCCACAGCCAATTGGTAAGAAAAACTGATGTCTGCAGCTACAGCAGCACTGAAGTTTGATCAGCATGAAAATCGATAGCTGCTTGAGAAAAGCATGGCAAAACAGAAATCCTTGTCATTGCACTGTTACCAGGCTTTCAGTCTTGGGGGTTTTCTAAGGTGACAAGATTCAACTAATCTAAAAAGAGCGAGCATGCTAATTTTCCTCTCTAGTGCCTTATCTTCTGGAATGAATCAGCTATCCAAATGCACAGCTGATTAAACTGCATTGCTGTCACTGGACCTATAGCAGGAATAAATTTGATTCAGGGGATGTATTATTCGTTTAAATGCTGGGGTATGACATTTTTAACCATGCAGATGTGACTTAAAATATTTACAAGGAAGCCATCTGGGAAAGAGTTTTTCCCATGTTTTTCCCATGCATATGTGGCATCCGTGCATGGCATGCAATATGAAATCAGTGTGAAAAAATCCACCTCATCATTCATGAAGGACATGGCAGTTCCTCTGCNTTGCCCATGCATATGTGGCATCCGTGCATGGCATGCAATATGAAATCAGTGTGAAAAAATCCACCTCATCATTCATGAAGGACATGGCAGTGCATGAAATGTGTATTTCTTCTCTAATGGTAGTTCAAGTATTGAGGTAATCTATTTTTCATTTTCAGCGGAGACACATTTATTAGCAGAGTTAATAAGACAGTCTTTGTCAGAACATATTGTCTGTTGTCAAAATATAAGGATTAACATTGTATTGCATGTCTGAATAGAATTACTTTCCCATAAGATTTGCTATACCTAGTTAGTTACATGGTCCAATAGGTCTGGTGCCCTGCCAGAGGGCAATAAATAAATGGCAAATAAATAAAATTTCAGAGAAAAAAGTTTAATTCTAGGACACCATCTCACACCAACATGCATTATGCACCTTGATAATTGCTGCAGTACAGCACAGGGAAGGAAATACTTCCTTCCAACCTCTGCAGGCAATTAGTTTATGCCCTGAAACCTGGCGTTTGACTACCCTTATCTACCAGGCATAGCTGCAAACACCATTATCAGAGATTCTTTCAGGATTACAATGCCCTTATCACGTTTCTGATTATGATAAGGGAACAGTAAAGCATTCAGAAACCTCAGTAGTCATCCAGATGAATTAGATTTCAGTAATACAAGCTTGATAAAGGAGCATGTTCTCCTACCCCCAATCACTCGTAAATATGTAGACTCTAATAACTAATTATCTTAGATTTTCAGGAGATTATTTTTCTGGGAATCTGTCAACAGTGATTTTCTTTTAGATGTGATCCTAGCTTCTCAGATATAGTCAGTGCATGGTTTCCAGACATTTGGTAAATGCCCGGAGGAAGGTCTTTTCTATGTGATGTGTCTCCCTCCATCTGAACTAATTAACTGCTACAAACATTGAAAATAACCATTTTGCCACGGTTTTGAACTTTTTTGAATCTTTCCATTTGGAGGATCAGAAACAATCCAATCAGACTGTTTGCCACCTGGCTCCTCCACATCACTTTTTTTGCAGTGGAATTAAATAAAATTACCATTTCCAACTTGAAGATAGAAGTGGGAAATAATTATTCAACACTGACCTGGTTGGCCCTTTAATTAGAGCTCTGTGCTCGCCCAAAACGCAACTGGTTTGATTTTGTGCTGGATTTCTGCTCCCAGAAGTGGCAAGTGCTGCGGGCTCCCTTGGCGAAGCCTTGCGGGGGGGCGGGGGGGAGCCGGGCGGGTTGGGTTTTTTACCCCACAGCATCCCCTACTGTTGTTTTTCGGAAATGGCACTTTCCCTCAGCCCCCAGCCAGGAGGAGAGCGGGGCCCTTCTCAGGGCTTTTCAGCAGACCCGGCGGGGCAGGAGCAGGAAAAAAAGGAAAGATTTCGTGTTCCCAGGAGACTCACAGGTGACTCTTTAAGGGAAAACTATTGCCCAAACTCTTAAAAATAGTGCAAGCTTCAGTACCATCAAAATCTCAGTGACTAACTGGAGCAGCAATTTTCTAAGGAGCCCTGATCACTGCAAGAGGCATTTGTTAATTTAAAACAGACGGTCTCAAGCCCTTGCAGTTTCTCCCCGTGAGCCCTATTCTCTTGCAGAGATATGGGCATGTTTCTCTCAGTTATGTGACAGCTGTCAGCCCCAAATCAGCTTCCAGGTGTGCTTAGAAAAAATGAGTCTTTGAGTGCATTGGGGATCTTTTGGTTTATTTTGTTTTGCAAATACCTGTATGCCCACTCAAAATTTGGAACATTTCTGAATACCTTAATACCAAAATGCACACTCACGAAATCCTTTTTCTCCCAAAGGAACCTGTAAACACAACTGTCAATTTGCATTTCTAGGGGTATTGAATTTTTTCTTTATGTATGAACAAAAGTTTGCAAAATATATATGCAGGTGGAGGCAGGGGTCTGAATATGCTTCTACTGATTTCTTTGCATCTTGCTTTCCTTATCTATTAAATTGGGTTAACAGTACTTCTGCAGTTCCCAAGAGTGCTGTGAAGCCTTACTCATTAAAGTTTGTAAAGTATTTTGAGATCCTTGATGGTGGATACTACACAAGTGCAGAAACACATCACTTGATATATACGAACGGCAATTCACTCACGGCCTCAGTGGTGTTCAGTAAGGGAGTAACTGAGGAATATCAAATGCTGGAGGCTCAAAGGAAAGCGAGCTCATCAAAATAAATGATTTACCAGAGGCTTCCAAGCACCCTGCTTCCTACAGATGAGATGAAGAGTTCATCCCCTTCTCTGCTTGACAACAGAGAACAAGCCATAGCATTGCACATCACAAACAGTGGATGCAGCATTCCTCTCTGTCGGAGAGTTTCACTTTATTGTACAGCCCCATTAACTGATGAATTGAGGTCAGAATGGTTCATGTTATCTCTGTAAGTATAGAAAAGAACTTGGCCCAAACATGGAAACCAAGCAGACTTTCATCATGAGAAAGGCTCAGGAATAGCAATACCTGTGAGTATTGCCTTATAAGAGTGTCTTTTTTCCACCCATTTGCTATTCTAATCAAAGGGAAAAGCCTGTGGAGAGGAAAAAAACCCACAAACCAACTCTTTTAATTTGGTGGAAGGATCCGCTCGTATTTCTACCTGATCTACAGAAGGAAATACTTCTGCATCCTCAGTTCTGGGAAAAGCAACCAATCTAAACTCTTCTCTAGTTTTAGGGTTTTATACTGGAACAGTTACCTGAGCCCCTTCTGCAGACAACCTGGCTCCTCAGAGCAGCAAAGTCTCTAGCAGATTCATGATTCCCCAGTACTCCTCAATTTATGGAATAAAAAATGTTCACAAAATAGGAGTTTGAGTTTTGCTGAAATCTATTAAGATTTTCTGTACCTACAAACATGAAACCTAGACTGCACTAACGGAAGTTTTGGAAGTATTTTTTCTTTTATGAGGAAGCACCTGTCCAACTCCAGGACAGCCCTGTACCCCCAGCTGGGTTCTGCAGCTTGAATGGCTCTTCATCCTGAGCATCATTGTAGGTACCCAAGAGGGAAAATACGGGTTGTGCTGGTTAAATAAGGATCCTGTTCTTAAAGCCCGATTCAAACTTCTTTTAAATCTGTGGCAACCATTTAAGCAGCTTTGATTCAGGAGCTAAGCTTTTAACTAATTTGCTAAGCATATGGAGCTTCAGAAGCCAAACTGACAGATGAGAGGTGCAACTTATTTCCTAAGCACCTTCTACTCCCATTGATTTACCAGATCAGGCTGAATGAATGCTTTTAGCTTGATTCTTACCCAAACTGCAAGCTGTCTGAATGATGCTTTTACCAGAAAGTTGGCATAAATTATTTGTAAACAAAAGAAAGTAATCTTGAAAACAGAGGAGGAAGATAGCATTCCCTTTCCCTTCTAGCTTTACTTTAGAGTGTGCTATTTATTTTTTATCTTTTTTTCATTCAAAAAATTCATGAGCAAGCAACCTATTCCTTTCTAGTCCTTTCTTTAAAGGAGATTAATTATTTCCACTGTTAACTAATAGGCTTTCTTCTAATTAAAAGAAATTATAAGGCATTCACCAGTGGCATTATTCTAGTCAATAAACTAATTATGGTTGAGGCAAATGAAGGAAAAGCCATCAACTAATCTTAGGACCATGATTTAGAAAACTTTAAGGATGTGATTTTCACATTCCTTGCAAAAGCAAAGAAGAGCTTACATGCACTTTTAGTCACTGTTCAGAATTTACCGAAAAAATATCAGTCCTTTGAAATGAGCATAGTACCTCTGGAAATGTCTAGCCGCATTACCTACATTCACTTGGTGTATCCTTGTAGTGTCATTTTGGTTGAAGCAGGAGGAGAGGAGAGGGTTTAATACTCTGTTTTTTATGGCACTGTTGTCCTATAAAATTCCATTCTGGTTGAATTAAAATCATTCCAAATAATGAAAGTGGTATTTTTTTCCTTTCGTAATAATAACAAAAAATACATTTCAAGTGCTGTGCAGTGCTGTGCCATGATTTCTCTGTTAAAAATACTACTATCATCACCATCATTACAACAATGAAACCTGTTCTTCCCAACTTGGCAATGGGCTAAGAAAGTTGCATTAGCTCTACTTTGCAAATAAAAAATTTGAAAAAGAGCACAGTGTGGTGTTTTGCTGGGAAGCAAATATAAAGTCACTAGTCAAGTTGGGCTTGAATTCAAAGGCAAGGGCTTTACCTGCTACTTATTTGGTTTTTTGCTTTTGTCCATCTTCAAGCTGAGAACAGGTAAACATTACATAAAACCTTGTGATTCCCCTCAGCAGATGCGCATCAGCTGCCCAGGCATAGACTTGTGGTCTACTGCAATGTACAGCAGAACTGGCTAATTGTTGAGTTGTGCAAATGCTTTGGGGGTTTGTTTTGGTTTGGCTTTGGGTTTTTGTTTGTTTGTTAGGGATTTTTTCTGTTGTAGTGCATATGCTGGCATAGTCCAAAACTGTTCCTCATTTCTAGTGGTACTTCCTGTTTGAAGTCATTGTGGTAGGATTACAAGTGCTGATCCGATGATATCCTCAACCCTGGGGACTTTAGAAATGTTTTAAAAAGGGAAGTGATGAAATAAGAGAGGGAAAAATAGTCTGGATTTTGAAAACAGATAACACATTCCTCATAATCCAAAGTATTCCAGCCATGCCACTAATACTTCTGCCTCCTTTTTTGATAGCTTGCTTCCCTCCTGGCCTCTTGAAAATCTTCCAAAGGCAAGCTGTGTTGGAAAGTATTTTAAGGTCATTTATACAGTCAAACTGCACCAGATAACAGTAATAATACATGAAATCATCATTAACACGCAGTATCTATTTGATGATTTATGCATCAAAGCATGAAATTCACATTTATTGTTGGAGTTTTCTGCTAAAGTTTTAGCATTAGATTTTGAGACAACCAGATAATAAGGAGAATGAGGTCCTAAGGTTCAGGGAATTTGCTGGGTACAAGCATTTCTGAAAATCTTTTGGGGTATGTAGCACACTCTTTGACCCAGTAATTGACTCTTTGTACCTACATAACGTTTTAGAGTGGAGAGGAAACTACGAGCATTGTTAGCTGAGGGAGGAAGATGCTGCTATTACTCTATTAAAAATGCAAAAAAGAAGCCAATTTTTCAGTGTACCAGGTGGCTCTTTCATTTTCTGGGTTGCATATGGGACTAGTTTGCATGAAAAGCTGGAGGAAAACAAATTGAGACCTAATTTACTTTAACCATTAAGGAGTAAAATTGCAGTGAGGATCAGACTCTGTGGTTTTCATATGAGAAAAAAAAAAAATTAAAGACAAGCTGAAGTTTGTGGCTTCATTAGACCTTCTTCACAGCCACAGTGGCATGCCACCAGCAGATCCAATGAAGACCAGAGCTGTGTGCTTACAGCATGTCCTGCATCTGCTCCTCAGCTCTGAGGGAAGACATCACACAGCAACATTCCCATTTTCACGGTTGCTCCAGAAAATGGGGAGGAACAGAATGTGTCTCTTTTCCTCAGCCTATTTTCCTCCACCCTGCTCAGTTTCCCATTGCATTTTTCTTTCCTTCTCTACAGAGTAATCCTTTCAAATATTTCTTCTGTGCCCATTGAACTTGTCCACAGTGACTTTACTGAAGCTTTTCACTATTGTTCACAAGGTTATTCTCCCTTAAGTGGACCAGTGTCTGCAGCCTGGATTACTGGCCTTATTTACGAGGAAATGGCAGACAACATGGCCTTTGATATTAAGCAATCCCCTTGGAACACTGTCAGTGAATGTCTTTCTCCATATTTATTGGTTTTCCTCCTACCTTCAAGTCACAGCTCAAGTCTGACCCTTTCTGTACCTCACCTCTCCTCTGACTGTGTTTTTCTATTCCTTCCTACTGTTTGCTCACTTATATTGTTAATCCTTAGTCCTTCTTACTCACAATCTCTCATCTCTCACTTTTTATTCAGTCTCCCTGACCCTTTGACAAAAACCTGTCATCTCTGTCCTCAGGAGTTACAACCTTAAATCCTGTCTAATCTAGTTCCCACTGACACAGCAGATCTCATCTCTGTCCTGACACAGTCGCCAGTCCTCTCCCCGTTGTGTCTCGTTTTTCTCTCTCTTGACTTCTGCAGGGAAGTGCAGGGACCTCACAGGCAGAGAGAGACGATTAGCTGAGATTTACATGTCTAAGTTCAGACATGCTTCTCAAAATACCCAGCCAGATGGGACTTAACTTTGGAAGAACACAAATTCCTTGGGTACCTCTGAATTAAACTGCAGGGCTTCCCAAGAATCACAAGCTTTATGCCACTCAGACGAGTGGATTTGTCACTAACTCCCAGGTAAACTTTGGGAAGATTCACATACAGGATATTTCTTTTGCCTTTCCTGCTCAAGCAACCTTGATCTAATTGACTGTCTGAGGGACAGCTGACCACATCACAAATTCTGGGTTGTAATGCTTTATTTTAAAAAAAGAAATCCTATTTTCTCCCCTTTCTTTTTTAAATAATACCATCAAGTGGAAGAAATAGATTTAATTTTGTTCTCCACCTCAAAGAACACAAAGCTACATCTCCCAACCCTGAGACTGCCCTAGCAGAGCTTATTGTGTAATCTGTGATGAAAAGACATGAATTCTTGCCATCGCCAGTCAATCTGCTACATAAGTTAGGAAAGGATTCAAGCCTTCACTGAGCAAAGCCTGAAAAAGCAAAGATGGAGGTTGTTTTGAATCCTGCTTTGCAGTGCAGCCCTGCACATGCTTGGAGCACCCACCAGAGCAAGGCAGCCCCTTGTGCTGCGGAGATGGAAAGGGAGTGGTGGTGGCGAAGTCAGAAATTCCCCAGAGCTACATCTGGAGCTCCATTTGTACAATGCCAGACTGTCGTTAAGATCTTTTATATACATATTGACCAGTTCTTTGCATATCAAATTTCCTGTAGGCATCTCAGTGAACATGAAACTGAAAGAAGGCTGCAGCAGCAAAGTCTCCGCTGGCTGCTTCACCCGCTCTTTGAAAGTGTAGGTGAGCAAATGAAAGCACAGAGAGACTTTTGTGATTAAGAAACAAACAATTAAGCCAGCCTTGTGGAGTAGCGCAAGATAGTAACAGGTATGACTGGGGTGAAAGGGCAAAAACAAGATAGGGTTCAAAGGTTAGGACAAGAAGATTAAACACAGCCTGGAGCACAGCCAGTCAGTGAAGGGTGTAAAGAAATGACATGATCTGAAAGACAGCACAGCCAAAATGCCCTGGCAGCTCGGGTGGGTTATTATTTGTATCACACTCCCACCCAGAGGCTCCATGTAAATATCAGGGCCCCACTGTGCTACGTATTGCAGAAACACAGCAAACTGTGACAGTCCAAGCCAAAATCCCAGGAATAAGCAGAGAAAAACCATCAGCGCTGCAGCATGGAGGAGGCAGAGCTCTGGATGAGGAGGGAGCGTGGTGAAAAGGTTTCATGCCAGAATGACTCTGGGTTTTCTCCAAAAGATCATGAACCTCTCAACGAACTTGCAGCCCAGTGAGTTCCGTGTAGTTCCAGGTGCTGTAATGAATGTTTCACAGAGAGATAATTAACCCCCCTCACCCCACAGCTCCGCAGTGCTGATGCTTTCCAGCACAATCTGTCCATGACACCATGGTAGAGTGCAGAGCCAGCTTTATTATTTCAGTTTGTTCTGTTCCTTTTTTACTGCTACTGCTCTCTAAGGTTAATTGTATTCCCTGTGCTGATGCACAGTGGTATCTATACATAGACCTCACTGTATGGATTCTTTCTTTTCTTTTTCTTTTTTTTTCCCCCTTTTTAATCAATAAGGAGTTCAAACACTATGCAGCTTTCTCAATAAAATGCCAGGAGTCATCCAGTGAAGTGGGAGAGGGCAAGAGTAAAGGAGCAAAGCCTTGACCCTCTCTGACTCAGACCACTTTTTGCTTGGTTTAGAAGAGGATTCAAAACAGATGAAAGAAAAGACATAGAATCACTCAAATGCAAACCTTTTCCTCATGAAAGGTGGGAAGTATTATGTGGTAGTGTGTGCCATTGCCCTGGTTCCTGTATCTCAGTCTGCTTCCAGGCTGAAGTCCAAAGTAATTAGGTCGTTCCTTCTTTCTTCAGGCTCCTAACTTACTCCTAAGTTCATGCTCACTTCAGAGCTATTTCGTGTTCGTGTTCACTTCTGAGACCAGATCAGCGTGAGCCTCCTCAGTGTTTCAGATATCCATGCTTTCTGGGATGGGGTTCATCCACTGTGACCACATCCATTCCAGCAGTAGCACACAGGCCTGATCTTTTTCTGCCTCACCTAATTCTGCAACTAGAAGTAGCTGGAGAAGCGGAAAGGACAAGATGGGTCCCTTTGAAATGTGGTCCTGTTACATGGGTTCAGTGAAATCTCCACTCTGTGTCTAAGTTGGAGGCTCAGGTTCATCAAATGCTAATGCATCTCTTCTGCTGGCTCAGTTATGTTCTCACACTGAATGTACCCAGGACCACAGTATACATGATGAAAGAGAGCCAACTGTGCCTCCCAAAATTAAGAGCCGGCAGAAGGAATGAGTCACAGAGTCACCATGTTCACAGCAGCCCACAACCAGCTGAGGGAAGGACAGAAGTATGTCTTCTACCATCTTGGAGAACAAGACAAGAGCTCTGTCCATGAATGGCAGTCTGTCTGCATGGCTGCTCACAGTGCCGGTGCTGCACGGTGCCACTGTGCCTCAGACATGGAAACCTGTAAATCTGTGGCTCCAGTAGGTGGTTTGCAGTCAGTCACTTGCTTTCCGTGGATCACTTTCCTGGAGGTCCACAAACAGGCACCAAGACAATCAAGTTCATATGCCGGTGTGCAACGCTATTACAAAGTCCCAAAATGTAAAGATTATGGCAGATTTACTCCAGCACAGTGACTACTGTAGTACTTGTACTTGGCCAGTTAGGTCAGGAAAAACTATCTTTCTCCTATTATTACAGCATACCCAGGTGAAAAATGTATTCCAGTCTCCAATAAAACTATCATTAAGGTCTGATGGAGGCTAAATGGGCCATCAGACCATTCTACCCTGATGACTGTTACTGTATGTTTCCAAGATAACCAACTAACACTGCTCACCACTAGCAAATATCTTTGATTTATATTTTAATTTCATTTTGTGAAGGAAAATATTGTTGTAATTTAACAGAGATCCATAACATATTCATGGTCATAAGCAGGGAAGAGGTAAATCAGATGATTAATTTCATACAAAAATCAACCCATGCTGAAAGTAAACAACCACCTTTGGGTCCCTTTTGGATGATCAAGCTCCCTTGTTTTGGAACAGTTAATACTGAACTTGAACAAATCTCTCCTTGTTTAAAAGTTTAGATTTGAGGAACAGACCAAGATAGATGGTTTCTTTCTCTGTAAGCTATTGATTAATGGATTGTACTAAATGGTGTGACATGCCCTTTAAATGGAATTTACAAGTAATATATTGTATGGCAACTGCATTATTAATGATTTTGATACCTGGTATTTGTGTCTTCCTACTCCGAGCTCTTCTTATTTATCCTGGTGAAGGTGCAGGGCAAAACCTGGCTCCCCCCAGCTTGCTGGGCTCTGTTCTCACAATCATATATTCCTAGGCTTATTCTTATTATTCACATTACATCTAGCCTGACACTTTTCCTGACTATATGCCAGCACAAGAAGGACAAAAAAAAAATTAAAAAAAAAAATCTTCCTTTGCAAGAGAATCACCAAAGCCTTTAGATAAATATATCTATGTAAGAATTGAAGATGGCTGGATAGCTCATTCTCCTCATTATTAAAAGATGTTTACAGTCCCACATAAAAGCAAGCAGAGAGAATCAAATCTTGTGGGTTTTTTTTAATTTAAAACTTTCTCTGCTTATTTTCCCTGCCTTTCCCAAGGCAGCTTGGACTGCAAATGTACTGGTGTGTTTATCAAGAGATAGACTTATCCACGGAAGACTGAAATGAAGGGCAAAGGGAAATTAAAAACCAATTAAACAAGGTGGCAAAATCAAACAATAGTATTTTTCAGTTCATATTATTCAGTCTCTCAAGGAGTGAATCGTGAACTCCCAGAAACAGAAAGATAATCAACAGAAAATAAAGACATTGCAGAAAAAATGTGTTCAGTCTTCACCAGTGAAAGCATCAGGGGGATGATTATTTCAGGCCCTTTCCTTTCATAACAGTCAAAGAAAGATGCTGTTAGCAGCTGAGATGTTAGAAGAGAAAATGCACTATCAAACTGTTAAATTAAACAGCAATGAATCATCAGAATCTGGTGGAACCGCTGAGGAAACTTACGACTGAAGTAACTGGCAAAAGCATGAGGGGCATAACCTACTCATTAAGATCTTTTATTGTCACTCCATGAAAACCAAGGACCTGGCTTGCAACTGGTAATAACATCTAGCAGTTTTACTGAACACTAACTGATATCAGATATTGAAGTCTGTTTTCCCTAAAGAGCTCAGAATGATCCTAGGAATGACAGATTAGAGCTGCCACCTCTTCAAAGCATCCTAACGTCAGCATACGTATCTAGATGAACAGGATATGATAAGAACTGAAGGTAGCTGAAAGGAAGAAGTCTCACTCTTTGTGAAGCTGTGAACTTGTAAAAATACTTTTTCCAATTTCAGAATGAATGTTGTAGCTTCCAGAATGAGATAATGGGAAGTAAAGTCCGTAAGTGATGGTCTGAAATAATAAAAACATTCAGTGTTGCAGTTTTCCAGGAGGTGTCAGTTCACCTCTGTTTCCAGATTCCAACCCTGCTGGACCGAGGGAACAGACTGGGAACCATGTGGGAACAAACTCTGGGAACCGCATTCAGAGACAGACACCAGAATTGGGAAGTCAGAGGTCTTCCACGTTCAGCTCTGCAGCAGGGAGCCAGGAAGCCTGATCCCTCGAGCCACAGTCAGTAGTTTTTTTGCCTCAGAATGGAAGATGGTTGAAGCTCAGGCTCCAGAAGAGGAAGCCAGCGAAGCCAGACTTTTTTATTGAAAACAAATTTCCCCTCCCACTCCCCCCAAAAAAAGTCATCATGGTTTTTTTTAGGTGGAAATAGCAAGTGTTATCGAACAACAGATTTTTTTTTTCACCCTTGCCAACCTCCTTGTAATGTTTCTCTTGTTTTTCCAATAGAGGAAGGCATAATGAGGAGAGAAGTAATTACCATTTGTGACCAGCTAGTGTGAAAGTGTAGGTGTGCTCTCTGCTGAGGCTGTCAGTATACAAACTTACATCCTGTGTAATAATTATATTGTTCTACCTTTTGCCATGGTGTGACGTACAAAATCTCAGTATGTCAGAAGACTGCTAGAAGAAGAATAAATATTGAACAGGGCTGTAAAAGCTTTGAACAATGCAGTAAAAATAGATACAATTCAATATTCATCAAAGTAATTTCAGGAACAATTGCTGCATTCCAAGAATAAATATTACTTACAAGCATTTAATTTTTCTAGGGAGAATTTTTTAAACCTTTAATGTCTTAGCAAAACGCATGAGAACTACATCTTTTAAAAATTAAACCAGAGAAGCCTGATTTTTCTCAACTAGTTCTTTAGTCTCCAGGCAGTTCTTGAACAATGGTCCACTGAAGACACTGGAAGGAGTTTCATGAACTTCAGTGGGACTTTTCACATGTCCTGTACCACTGGAAGCAAAAAAGCCTTGACAGCTAAGATGGGTTTTTAAGCCTAATTGGCGTCTCAGGTGCTTTCATGCAAAAGTTGAATTTTCTTGAATCCATTTATTGAGTGGAATGTATTGAATTTTCTTAAAGTAGAGATTATTTTGGCCTTTGTTTTTGCATCATTAAGCAGGTTTGTTTTTCTGTTTAACATGGGTTTTATACCACTTTCAACAGCATTGTAAGTGTCCTCCATGTTCTAGTTCAATGTCAAACTACCTGAGACACTGGCTGTGTTGAGGTGCACAAAACTTCATCTGTCAGAGATATATATAAAACATCACAGTCAAAATGAAGTGTTACTCCCAAAGTGACAGCGTACATGGAAGTTTAGATAAAAGATTCCCATTATGAAAGAAAGTTTCTGCTTTTGTAGACCCCATAAGCAGAACTGCATAAAATAAGATGTCATCTGACATGTAAGCCCAGGGTATACAGAAAGTGACCCAAAATCCTCTTTGAGTTTTGAAAACTTGGTTAAAATCTGTCTGCAGGTTATGTTAATTGATCATTTTTTACAATCTGTTTATTTACTCCTGAACAAAAAAATAATCTTGGGAGTCTTTCAGTCTGTTTGGAGACAGTAAGTATCACAAGGTGCGTTTTTTTAAATAAACACGGTATTGAGGAATTTTCATATCACTAATGAAAATACCACACAAAACATGGTTTCTGATCTACCAATGAAAAGAAACAGAAAAAAAATAGCCTTTTAAAAATATTATGAACATAAGAGTATCTAAACATATGAACATCTTGCTAAGCATGGGGGTTTTGTAATGGTTTATCTACTTATCTGCAGTTTTTTACAGTAACTCATTCTTTTGAATGGATTTGAATTAACAATAAATTGTGAAATTGGAAATCCTCTTTTCCCTCTTTAAACTGAAGTAATAATACTAATTGAGGAACATGATCATTTTTCCAAAAGTGTGCTATTTCCTTATTATTCACAAGATTAGTATAATAGAAATTAAATTGAAAAATAAAAATATTGCAAAGAAATAAAGCAAGTTTACCAATGCAATCACTTTCAGAAAGAAGTATAAACAATCAGGTATATTTAATTATTTTTCCAAAGGCCAGATAACAGAGTGAAGAAATGTATTCTATTCATTAATATAGTTGTGTGTTGAGTCCAGAGCTTGCAAAGGCCCAAGAAAAAAAAAAAAAGAAATAGATTCCTCTACCCCAAGTTTTCTCATTTGCTTATTAAAACAATGAGAAAAGTCAAATGATTGTCTTCAAGAAGTTGCCTGCTTATAATTATTTTTAATTCTCCTGATTTAGCATCATTACAAATTGAACATACATGCAAATAAAACATAATTATGTTTACTATAGACCTCCCTATAATAACTTGTTTCCATTCACCTATAATCTACTCCTTTGACCCAAAGGATCTCTTCCTAAACTGATTTTGTACACACTCTAAAGATTTCTTTTTCAAGGAATAATACTTGTAAAGGAGTGAAGATTTTCTGAGGCTCAGTTCATGCAGGAGACAATATAAATTCTGCAAAAATACACAAACCCACACATACATACAGTCAATATATAACAAGCAGAAGTTTGTGGATGCTTCACTGAAGAAATAATGGTGTGTAAAATTCAAATTCCTAGCTTTGGACCAAGCATAGTCTTCTGGGGGCAAACCCAATGTCCCTGAAAGCAGAACCCCCCCCCCCACCACCACATCAGTGACGGATGCAGCACATGGTAACCATAGGTCTCATTGCCACATAATTTGTCAGTGAGGCGGATGCAGTGTGTCATACATTCCCAGTACCATTCCCACTAAACAGGTAATTATTTATCACGGTAAGGCATGGCCATAGTCAGCACTTCAGTGACAAGTTCTCCCTCTCTGTGAAGTGGCCATGGCAACTGGACTACCTTTCCAATTCTTCCTTTTATCTTGTCATAAAGCATTAGCAGAAAATGCTTTTTTGAGGTACTTTTTCCTTGATAAAAATGTTGATTTCAAAAGGAATACATTTTCAAGAGAAAGCAGCCAGCACATTTTGCTACCACAAGAATGCCCCATTTCTTTCAGAGTGAAAAGTTTCCTCTTTGGAATTAATATATTCTTGTGTACCTTTGAAAGAAAAATACAAAGTCAGAATAAAACACTAAAATCATCCTGAGATAGTCACTTTCTCTTTCCTCGGACATATAAAACCAAATGTGTGTATATATATATATGTGTGTGTGAAAATAATAAAAACAATATATATTTTATCCCCCTTGGGGATGGGAGAAAACTATGGGCTATGATCAATGCATAGCTAGTGGGGATAACGTAGGAACGAGGTAACACTGAGAGAGCGATGAGAATTCGTAAAGATGCAAACCCGATAATCCCAGCCATGCTGTCTGTGGTGTGCGGAGGGGCAGCTCTGCCCAGGGCAGGGCATTCCCCCCCTGCAGGGCTGTACATGGGCAGTGCTGCTGCTTGCTGGCCTCCGCGGGCTCCTGCAGAGCTGACACACTCGACTGACCCATCAAATCCCTCAGCGCCCGCCCTTCACACACAGGGTGGACCCTGAGCCCAGCTATTAGGAGCAGAAGATGCTGTACAGCACCCTCACCGACAGTGGGGAAAATCTGCTGCTCTGCTAACTTCAATCAGAGAATCATAAAACATGTTGGGTTGGAGTGACCTTTAAAGGTCATCTAGTCCAACCCCCCTGCAGTCAGCAGGGACATCTGCAACTAGATCAGGTTGCTCAGAGCCTCATCAAGCCTGGCCTTGAATGTCTCCAGGGATGGGGCCTCCACCACCTCTCTGGGCAACCTGTTCCAGTGTCTCACCACCCTCACTGTAAAGAACGTCTTCCTAATGTCTAATCTAAACCCACCCTGCTCAAGGTTAAAACCATCGCCCCTCATCCTATCACTACATGCCCTTGCAAACAGCCCCTCCCCATCATTCCTGTAGGCCCCCTTCAGGTACTGGAAGGCTGATATTAGGTCTCCCTGGAGCCTTCTCTTCTCCAGGCTGAACAACCCCATCTCTCTCAGCCTGTCCTCACAGGAGAGGTGCTCCAGCCCTCTGAGCATCTTTGTGACCCTCCTCTGGAGGCTTGTTTGTTGTAAGTGACGAGCCCCCACATCGGGTTTGAGAAAAGCTGTGAGTGAAGGGTGGAGGTGAATCAAATCCTGTGCGTTAGCAAGCCGTGCTGTACCAAGATCTGCATGGAAGAAATACCCGATTGCATTTAGCGCTCGAGCTCAATCCCGGCTACTCCAAGACCTCAGGCAAAAGATGCTTGGCCTTTCCTTCCCTCCCCGCAATGAACCACTGCATGCTGGCCACTCAGCCACTGGCTTGCACTGGAAGATAGCCAGCAAATTACTGCAATATCATCACAATTAACACCGCACTAAGAGTGATGTGTCTGCAATACTAATTAACTCTGTGAAAACTAATTAACTCTAGGAACGGTGCTCTGCCCAGCTTGCCCAGAGCATTGTCCAGCCTTGTCAAAATGTCTGCTCTTCCCCGGGGGACCTGACACCCCTCGGTGGGGTGAATACAGCCCCATGGTGCTCTGCCCACAAGGACAGCCTGTCCCCTTCCTTTGACTTTGAGAAAAAGGAGTTATCTCCCTTTCCCCGGGAAGCAGAAGGTCAGGGAACATCTGCATTTAAATGGAAAACAGTTAGCAGTGGTAACACCAGGAGCAGCTCATAATTAGGGATTATTAGCCCAGCAATATGGAATGATTGATACAGAGTTAAAGATAATCATCTTTAAAGATGATTAGGCCATTTTGTCACCAGTTGTTTACTCTGTCTATAGACACAAAAATCCGTTCACTTTAACCACTGCTGAGCTCTGTATGATGCCTTATGGGGTAGGAAAGAGAATGCAAGCTGTGATGCTGTAATACACTCTGTAATACAATGCGAGCACATAGGAGATATATGTTGAAACTGAAGAGAAAGCCTGGCATTTATTTAGGTAATCAAGCTGCAGCACAGCTCAGGATTGTTTTGACTGTCTGTTTTGGGAGTTTCTGCAGCAGACTTGAGTGCCACATCTGAAACCTGTGAGGTTTGAGCTGAATTTACTGTGTTCTGAGGTTACAAGAACTTTTCTTTCTGTTCCATTTTACCATTTGAAGCAAAGTTCAGAAAATGTTTGAAGACAAAAATGCGCAAGCAAAAAGGCAAAAAACCTTTCTAGGTGAAAATATCTGAATGTACATAAATGAGATGGTACAAGACTATCACTTCTGAAGGAAATCCAATCTTGTGACCTGGTTCAATACAGAGCAAGAGCACCCACTTGTACTTTCAAAGGCAACAAGCCTTAATCACCTACTTAAAATAAACATGTTCTCACATGCTTCCCTGAATGGAGGGGGGAAAAATTTTGCTTCTCTAAGTACCTTGCTGAACCAAATCTTCAACCGAGCAATTGCAAATGGATCCTGGGTGAATGCTGAGTCAGACAAACTGCTGGGACTCTTGGGTCTGCTTCTAGAAATCAGGCAGAAACCAGCAATACCCAGCTCTTCTACATATGCCCCAAGGGGTGGGAGACATCTTACCGGTCTCATCTATAAACTCTTCGTTTCTTAAGATGTGCTACACACCCCAGTTGCTTTTCACCCTGGGCTCAGGAAGACATATGAGCTGGACATCGGAATCCCACGTGAAGTGTTCTCCACTCCAGCAACAGGGAAATAATGAGGGGAGATGGTGCACTGGAGGGCAGCCCCCAGAGGGAGAAGGGAAGAGGCAGGGAGGGAGCACGGGCCATGCCCTACACCATCCGTTATCGCTGCAGCCACCTCACAGGAGACAACCCTGTAATAGAAGCTGGCTAATTTCTTTAGAAGTATCTCATTAGTCCCTCCCTTCCAGAGCTGTGTCTCTATTAAAATGTGATAAATGAATTCTGCCATTCCCAGTTCCAGCCTGTCCCCTTAGTGAAATGAAGATGAGTCATGCTGGCCAGGACTCAGGATAGAGATAATTATACAGGGGCCAGGGGAAGTATTTCATTTGCCGACTGCAGAGCTGCTCTATCAGTAGTAGAGACGGGGTCTCCCGTCTCTCCCATCGCTCTAGGAAACTCTGGACAGAGAATAAGAGGGTATGGAAAATTCATGTTACTTAGTGAAAATATTCTACACACACTTTCTGCGTAGCACTTCATTGTAACCTGCATATGACTGACTGGGAGCAACGAACATGATACTGGGACCAGATTTCAGTGTTGTGCAGGTCTTCCCTTTCAGTTCCCAGCTGTGGTCATGCAATAACCCCTGTGAGCAGGACAGTGTCTACTAGTGCTACCCAAAGATGTACGCACCGGCATGAGCATCATCTTTGTCTGTTCACAAAGGTGCCTGGCTGTTCCGGTTGTGCAGAAAGGCCATGCCGGAGAGCTGCAGCCGAGGCTCTGACCTCCCTCTCTGCAGTGAGTAGCTGCTTCTGAGAGGACAACTTATTCCTTTTCTGTACACCCTGGGGATAGTTTGGATGAGGGAGTCAGCATATAAGGGCATGCCCTTTGCATCTCTGAAGGAATAAAGGACGATCAATATTAAAACCTACAGATCAAGTTGTGCTGTTCTTCCTGTAACTCACCCTGAAACACTGAAATATACTAAGAAAAACTCTGTTCAAAATTAAAGAAGAAACCAGATTCTTCTTTAAGATTGTCCTTTCTACCTCTTGCCATGCACTAGAGAGGAATTTATGACTGAAATTTCAATTCCTACCTCCCTTCCTCTCCTTTTACACACAGAAATACATTCCTGACTTCCATCACACACACATTCACACACAAACACACTCTGCTGACTTCCAGTGGGCATTTCATTTCTGGCAGGCACCCTACGGGTCATAATGAATCTGAGAATTTGACTGAATTTTCTGTTAGCACTTTGCCCTCTTAAACACTGACAGCATCTCAGAGCCTCTGCTACTTTTCACAGCCAGTTAAGCAATGCACTGATGTCTCGCCATCTACATTTGAATTCAGTTTTGTGCAAGACAGAAGCATCTTCTAGATGTGCTGGATTTTAATTGAGTAAGGAAAGAAATGCAAAAATTTATAGGACAAGTAATCTGAGAAACAAATTGCTGTATTTTTTCCACCCTAAATTAAGTTAACAACAGCATAAATAAAACAACCATCTTCCCTCCCGTAATCCTTATCCTGCTTTCTTTTTTTCCTCAGATCAAGTACTAGCTGAGACTAGAGTTAGAAGATACATACTTTCATTTTTATTGCTTAAATTTATATGGTATGTTTCATCTGTATCAGAAAGACAGCCACCTCGGGGAAAGTCTTGGTATTTTCCACTGTTCTAGTGTGCAATAAGTGAGAGAAAATTAAATGAAGACCGAATGTCATATATGCTTGAATAATGGCCCTTCCCTGTACTTCCCACTCCCCAAACTTTTCCCATAACCAGAAGCAGAGTCATTCTGTGAATGTAGGCTGCCTGTAGCAGGCAGGGCCACGAGTGTGTATCATTCAGCGTAACTGGACAGAATCTTTCAGAGTGGAGTCCGCCCAGGAAACTTGGGCTTATAGCAAATCTCTGGTAGAATTAGCATTGAAATCTGCAATCAAGTGATCAAGAGACTTAGAAAAATTTATCTAAGAGATAAAAAAACCCAAACAAACAATAGTACTGGTGTACACTCTCCTTTCTGATCTGCCCTAATTTTACTTCCATATAGAAAGAGTATTTTCAGGCTAACACAGTCATTGCATAAAACAAGAAGGTCAGCACGTGTGAAGAGCATAAGTGAGGTCTGTCTGAGAAAGCATGGTTCAGGTGGGTGATTCACTGTGTAACAGGAAGAAAAAGGAAGAAGAAATTATGAAGGCAAGTGTCTCTGATCCTTTCAAAGACATCTCTCCATCTCTCTGTCCATCCTAATCATTGCATTTACCATCCATAAAGCTGCTTCAGTGAGCAAAGAGTAATTGTGCAGCCTGCAAAAAGTAACTGTACAGCTTGTTCAAGAACGCATAGAGGTCAAACTCTACCAACATCCACGAGAGCTTTTCCATACCACCCCAAATTGGCTGGTTGTTGGCTGTCTGACCCAGGGTCACACAGCGATCTCATTGCTGCCATCTGTAGAAGCAAAGACTTGGCCAGTGGGTCCTGGGGAATGTAAGGCAATAGGAATCAATGTTACCATATTTGAGCAAATATAAAATACGCAGCTGTGTAAATGATATGCAAAACCAAGAACAGAAAGGACATAATCCATTTAGAGAAAGACAGGGAAAGAAATCGCAGATGGGAGGAGGTAGCTACCACTAAGACAATTCATCTGGTTTAGAGCCTGCTTTCAAGTTTGCCATTGAAATAAGCGCAGCCCAGACAGATTGTTGCAATGGCTTACAAATTGTTGACCTCTGGTACTCAGATGCAAAGTAGAAGCCACGGGTGGCAATGCTCTGCTGGTTTCAATTAAAGATTTGAACACAGTTCCCATGCCCTTCCAGGATAATAACCTAATCACTGGCCTCTAGGAGAGTTCTGCTTCCATCTCCAAGTCTGTTCTACATGGTGTGAAATAGCCACTGGGCTTTGGAAATGAAATCTCCTTGTTTCAGTTTGCTAAATCCCCAGCTGCTGAGCTATCCATACTTTCTTTCTGTGTTTTCTTCCATATTCACTTTATACAATGTTATACAATATGATTTCTCTATGGATTCTTGAAGAACTCATTATTTTTTTGTGTATTCACATGCTCCAAATTGAGGTTCATGTGCTCATATTTACCAGAAGAGAATGAGGAAAGTGGAAGGTGATCCATTATTGGAAGGTATTCTCTAACTTGCACATATGTTCAATTTAGAAAGGAGCATTCTCAGAAGTGTTAAAAGGTTGCTCTCTTCTGAGTGCATTTGAGAAGTTCACAACAGAGAGTTGCTGTCTGATCTCTTCTTTAAGTGCCTTTTCTGTCTTTACTGAAAGCAAAACTATGTGAAGAATCCAGGTAGGTGATTTGTGAATTTTCAGTACACTGCTGCCTCCGTTAAACCTCCACAGGTTAAACCTCCAGATCTGTAATTTTAGATTCTCTCCTCATATTAACATTCCTAGGTATATGGCATAACCCACTACTCATGTTTTCGTTTAATAGGTTCACTCTATGTCCCCATTAAAAAGGTTTCACCTAAAAGACATGTATACATAGAAAACTACATAAAGATCCATTTACCTATCTCAGGGGGATGAAGAGCCGAGAAAATGATGACAGAGTATGAGTCAGTACCTCTGGAGTGGCTGAATATTTTTGAATCTGATTGCTGAAAGCCAGGTGCCAATCCCGTTATTCAGAAGAGAAGCTGTGCGTTGCACTTGGGCTGTACATTTTGCTTTTATCATCAGCTGCACAGAAAATACAATTGAAGAGATGCAGAACTGAGTACTTTTGAACCAAGCTTTTATAAGAAATTCCATGTAAGAATTTGAGAATTGTTTTTCCCCCCAGTTAATGCAATGGTCAAGAACATGGGTGCCCTGCATCTCTTCATCTCTCCCTCCAATTCTTCCACCCTGTGCAAGAGACTTGTGACACTGAGGCAGCATAATGGGGCTCTACGAAACACCCATGAGCAGAGAACTCTCCAACTGGTAGGAAACTCCCTTTCAGTCCCAGCCATCACAAGCTGACTCTTGCCCTGTGGCTCTTCCCTGGCCTGGTGATATCTCAGGGCCAGAAGCTGTGACAGAGAAGAGTTACACTGAGCATTTTTGTTGGCACAGAGTCCATGAAAGGATTTCAGCTAAGCAGTGGAATTAGAGCAGCCCAGGTGAGTGACATACGAATTTGGGCTGGCCCTGCTCACAAGGGCAATGCTTGTGGGCAAGATTACAGAGGGTGGGTGATGCCTTGATGTGTCAGAGGAAATCCTTCAATTTCCATTTTTTGCCCAGAACTTGAATTGGTATTTATAGGCAATTCCATTTTTATTCTAAAATATCGTGACCAATATGGTCTCACCACTTCTGTTCTCTCTTCATACCTCCCTACATTTTCATGAAGCAAGATACCCTCAAGCGGGCATGACAGCAGAGAACAGGCAGTGAATTAAAGCATAGTTAAAAAAAATTAAAAAGAAACAAAAAATATTTTTTGCAATATTTTTTATCATTCTTATTCTGTAAATGCATAATCAAGAATTACTAGAAATGAGACATAGACCTTGAGTGGAAAAAACCCCTCACATATATATTTGTAGGTGTGTTTATATATACATAGGTATGTGTGTGTGTATTTATATTGTAAGCAAAGCTGACATAATTTGCACTAATCGCAGCCGTTCTGGGTAGAAGTCCAATCTGTGTCCAGTCCCACTCCAGGACAGGCTGCAGCTATTACCACCTTGAGAAATTACCATTGCCACAACCACTGACACATTTTTCCAATTAGTTTGAGGGAGGAAATGAGGCATTTTTCTTCGTTAATGCCTCTCTCTCTTCCTCTTCTTGCCCATCCATTTTATGCTTCCTGACGGTGCTCAGGAGGCCATCGGGTTCCCTCCAGCACACTTCCTGCTTCCACCCAGCAGGAATAAACTGTTACCGCTTTGTTTGAAATGATTCCTGAGAAGTCTGATTCCTCTCACCAAAACGTGAATAATTGTAGCATTTGACTCCCGGCTTCCTCCTCGGGGATCCTCCTGAGTTAAACAGTTATTGAATTTATCCTGACAGGGATTGCCAAAGAAAACTTTATTTGAAGGACAGAAGGGGGAACAAACTGTTTGCTGAACTGAAAAAAAGTTTTAAATACTATAAAGGGAGAGAAAAAGTCCCGTAATGGAAGGTGGAAATCTGGGACAGACAAATCAGGCCATAAAATGTAAGATCAACACAGCAGTGGGAAGCAGGAAAGCATATCCTGGTCCAAACATACCAAGGGAGACTATTACACACACTGACCTCAGATGTCGTATACAACATGCATCTGCAAAGCACCTCATACTTCAAAGTCCCACATTACACTAAGCTCAACAAGTCCATGCTGGAGAGGAAGAGGGCCTGAGTCAACACTGTTAAGTGTTCAGTGCATGGATCTAAGATACAGACGTCCTCAACCCCATGTACCCAGTCTTTCATTTCTAAATTAAGGCCACTGCCTTTCCCATTTTAAACATCAAGAATGTGTTTCAAAGTCGGGAAAATGGGGTCACCTTATTCAACATGTCTGCATAACGTACGCCTGTTAATCACACAACATCCAGCCCAGTGAAGAGGTGGACAAGCATGGCAGAAGCAGCACAGCTTTAAGAAAGGCAGCTTGGCTCTGTTGGCCCATGCACCGTCAATTGCTAACAAGGCTCCTTGAATAACAGGAAAGTGCTAGTGAGCTCCCTCAAGATAGGTGACTTTAAATTTCACCCTCACTTACAAGTGCAAAGCTCAGATGTGATTTTCATCCCTTCTGGTTTCCATCTGAACAAGACAAGCAAAAGTACTTGAGAGAAAGTTGCTCTCCAGGTGTTCTAGCAACAGTTGTCTGTAAAAGGTGTGAGAGATTTTACAACAAAGCCTACTTTCCATTAGATTTTTGGCTTAGCTGTGACACTGGTAGGTGGTCCCCCACACTGAGTAATAACGTCACACTTTGGCTTCCACATAAACTGAGTGTCACCTGCCAATAGTAACAGCGCAGCAGCAAAAGCCTGCCAGAGGGCCCCTTTTTTCCAAGTGAGCTGGTCAAACAAGAGCTGCTAACATACAGTCCCCTTGCTACAAGTGACTGGGAAGCACCAGACTTTCAGCATCATCTCAGCAACCCACCTTCCCAGGCGTTTCCCCATAGTTACAAGATGTACCCGTGTGCAACAGAGGGCTGTAACACTTGTCTCTGCCTTTGCAGGACTACCGTGATCATCATATACATTGCCATCGTAGCCGTGAACAACAGATGCCGTACTGACTGAGGTACTTCAGACCTGCATTGCCACAGCATCTGAATGATTCACAAAACGACTGAGGTATGTGTCCTCACATTTCTGTAGTGGTGTAAAGAAATGCTGCCACCACCCTGGAACTTAGCCCGGTGCGAGGGAGACGATGCACCACCAGGCACGGGCCCTGCCACCTGCCCCATTCTGTGCACTAGGACATCAGAGGTCCCCCCGTGCCCCATCTGCAAGCACTCACAAGAATCCTGACCAACAGCAGCAGGGTCTCCATTGGCTGTCAGATGCTTTGTGTGGTAAGAACCAAGGCTGTGTCCTGGGCGCCAGAAGAACAGTCAACGTCACCATTGTGCTGCTCCAGACTCACGGCTTTTCAGAGTTCCCGACCTGGGCCAGCAGCTTCAAGCCAATGTCCTTGCACCTACACTCACAAGTGAGTCATTTTTCTCTGTCACAGGGAACTGGCAATGGCACCCCAAAATACTTCGCAGACAAAGGTTTCCATTTTCCCCTGAATTTTTTGCAGCAGTTGACACAGATTGTGAGAATGCACGGATTCCCTCAGAGGCAACAGAGGAGAGCATGCAGCTGGGGACACCCACGCCTGCTGACAGATTCGCTATCCTGTCTAAACCCACCGTAAGGCATGTGGAAGGCAACGTAGGACCAAGAGATGTGTGATAGAGCTACTTACCTGGAGGTATCTTGTGTTCACTGAAGTTTAGCTAACTAGTAGGAAGGCCAAATCATCATCAAAGTGAAAACAGTGGTACACATCGCTAGGTCTGCTGATCTTCCTTTTCACACCTACCTGTAGTCTCCTGGCATTTTACATACAGAGTCGCACCCTGCCTTATTTTTCATGTGTTCCCTTCTCCTGTTAAGGAACACTCAGCACATTGTACAGACACTGAAAAACCTTCTCCATTGGGAATAATTAGAAATGTCAGCAGTGCGGTCTGATCCGAGAACATCACAGACCTCTGGGGAAAGAAAAAGGGTAGGAGTGGCACTTTTACTTAGACTGCAGATATGAAGATTTGACAGTCAAGCCCACAGAACTTGAAATTTCTCCCTACTTTTCGGAGTTTTTTCTTATTCTTCTGCTGAGATGTAACCGGGCTGCAGACAACTGTAAATTAGCTGAACATTATAAGTAACAGAGTTCGAAGTTCTGTTCTGACATATTTTGTCATTTTTTCAAAGTTTTTCATTAGGATTTCAAGGGATCTGTATGAAGAGTTGTATTTGTGCATGAGGGATGTTAGTCAGAAAATGGAGGCCTTTAGGCTACTACGGGAAGGAAGAGAGGTAGGGAGATGCTAGACAAGATTTTGGCTGTCTGGTGGTAGAAGTCATGCATGAAATACAAAATCAAGATCACCATCAAACATGTTTTCAAAAGAATAATTTCACTATATACAAAGGTTATAGTCCACTGATAATCAGGTGCTTTCCACAGAAAAGTCTCCCATATTATCCGTTATAATTTGGGGTTTCCCTCCCATTCTCACCTGTGAGAATGAATGAGAGTGCCAATGTAGAGAGAGGTAAGGATAGGGTTCAGTCTGTGTCCCTGGGGACACTTCTAAATATGCATGAACCTGAAGAGAAATATAAGGCAGCCTCCTGAACTGGTGACCTGCTGAGCAATGGACTGACAACAGAAGAGTGGTTGACGCTGCTGTCCCCCTGCAAGCAACCTCATGTTGATCATCGCTTTGCCAAATAAGGAGTGCTTTTTCAGCAAAGGAAATTCAAAACAGTCCCTTTTCTATCACAGAGCAATCTTAACAGTACACAAAAATATAAGAGCAGTCATGCTGGACCAGATGAAAGGTCCCTTTCTTTTGATACCTACAGAGGAGTGTAAGAATGCAGCAAACATAAGTGATTTCCTCAGTCCCTCTTGCAAGCTTTAGTAATGGGAGACTCAGAAACCTCTGAAGCCAAGCACAAGTTCTTTGAACACAATGACTCTCACTGGACTTATCTTCCAAGAACTTATCCCATCTTATCTTGAACCTTTGCAAGCTTTCAGCATCCATATCAACTTGTGTCAAGGAGCTTTACAGCTTACCCGGACAAGAGAAGAGAAGAAATATTTCTCTATTATTGGTCTTCCCCTATTTCCAGTATAAACCTTTCCTGATAGCATTCTCTACTTTCACCGACCCTGATGTTGTTTGGGAGACACAAACATATCTTACCTTAGCTTCCTTCCTCATTCATATGAGACAGATAAATGCCACACCACGTGCCATCAAGGACATCGATCACGCAGAAAAGCTTCATGCAACTCTTTCACCAACTACTTCTGTTAAATGTTGTTGTAGACACTACTAACCAGGGCTAGCAAATGGCACCCTGGCAGCTGCCGGTGAATTACCTGCGGCTGTTTATATGCTAGAGGTTGCCTTTCGAAGAATAAGTTTGGCCCCTTAAGGAACCGCCAGGAACCTTCTACATGGTAAGAGAGGTGACATTTCCCAATGCACCACGGTGTGCAACTTACTCCAGTGCACAGAATTCTTATGCACAGCATCAGCTGATATAAGCAGTATCTCATGAAACCTCCCAGCTACCCATTTCTGTCAGGTTTGGTAGACTGTGTATACGGAGCAATTTGTTAAAATACAGAGGTGCCATTACCTATAGATCCTAGTCTTTGTGGGCCAGCCCTGCTGTAACCTCCTCCCTCTGAGGCTCAGCTGCTCACACCAAGGATTGGAGGTCCACCTCTGATCTGACTCAGCTGTGTCATCTTGTCTTGGGCTTCTCATGAAATCACTTCCCTCTGAAAAACAGCTGTGAGAAAGCCTGCAGAACAGAGCTCAGCAAGAGAAAAAAGGTAAAATTACAGACAGAAGTATGATTGTTGGGACAGGGACTGCAGGTAACTCAGAGATTCAAGAAGAAAAACACCAAAATGGAAAGGCATAAAAAACAGGGAAAAAACAGGGAAATGGCACCTCATCAACAAAGAGGATTGACTCAAGGGAGCACCAGGGATTGACCCTTCCTCTCCCAATGGATGCATGCTTGGCTAGGAAAGACTCTTTGAGCGCTTTACCAAGGCGGTGAGCCTGCTAACACTTAGCCCAGCACCTCTGTAAATCCTCTCTCTCTCATGTATGTTATCCAATAAATATTTGCTTTAAAGTTCTGCTTGTAGAGTCTCTTTGCTGACAACTAAGGTGCCAAAATAAAGTGTCGCAGAGTAGAAGTAAAGCACTCGGAGATACAAGCAGCACATTAGCAGACATACGGACGTGAGCCAGGCTTGAGCACTGGGGACTTATAAGTGAATGAGGCTGGTAACATCTTCCTAACCCAGGATTTTTACCCACTATTTCTTTGTTATTTGTTTGTACAGTCACTGCGCACAAGTAACAGCCATATTCTTGGGCCACTATCAAGACTGACAGTACGTGCAGACTTTAATGTCAAAAGCTCTTTGCAGGGAACTAATACTGTTAAAGAGGAAAATACAGTATTTTTGAGAATGAACACTACTTTCCTAAGGAAGAAAAAAAGAGGTAAGACACAGGGCAACTGTCACCCTAAAGTACTCACATTCATCAGACGGAATTATCTCAGTCATTTGGTATAACATCATAACACAGCACTGTCAGAGGATCAGTGTCCCCCGCTCTGACAATAAATGCTTTGGCTGTTATGAAGCAGCAGGGGATGATCAGATGCCTCAGATACATTAATGCTTTAGTCCATTCTCATTAGCCCTAAACTCATGAAAACATTAGAGCTCTTTTCATGGTGAAACTCCTAGTGAAGTGTCAGTGGGAGACAGAGATGCGTATGGGGCATGGTGGCAGACAAAGGGGAAGCCACTGTTTCATATGCCAGCATGGAAATTATTTAGTCACGTATGCCTCACACATGTGGTAAATGTTGCTATAAAAGTCCTTTCCAGATAATAATAATTTTCTAAACACAAATAGTTTCTCTTCGCACAAGAGAAAAGACACTGCACTCACTGGAAAGCTTGTGCCTAATCAAAGCTTCCCCTTCACCCCTCTTGTACATGATGCCCACTGGAATTCTCTTGTAGCAGTAGCAGCATTCAAACAAATACCCCCGTGCTGTGGTTGTCCCTGTGTTCAGGAAGGACCTGAACCAGCTGTTAGCCATGGAGGGCATGTGTCATGGAGGGCAGGCATATAAACACTTGCCAATTCATTATGGTATCTGCCAGCTTCCTTTCATGTAGTTCTCCAAAAACGATTCTTCACGATGCCCCTGGATAATCACTGTGTATAGTCAAGAGAGAAAACCCACAGAAAAAGTAAACGTTAGCCTCAGTACAGGCTTGAAAATGTTGTTGCTGCTAGTAAATGCTGTTAGTAATTCCAGCAATGAAAAAAAGAAAATCAACATGGTATTTAATGAGCTTTTGCCTTGTACAAAAGCATAGGAATGCAGATACTGGGCATGGAGATGTATGTGAGACAAGGCACCAGTCTACAAGCCCATGGCATCCCACATGGGGCTTCTGACTTCGATGGAAAGTAATGAGAGTTTGGCAGTTTTGGCCAAGTATCCAAGTGCTCTTGTAATTGCTTCACAACCCCCCAGTCAATCTGCCACAAATGTGTGTCTGGAATAGCAAAGGCCTCCCTCAGCAGGGATCTTTTCAGGAATCAAGCAAAGGCAACACAGGCAGCTAGGTTGTGCTGCTGTCAACAACTGCTGCTTTAGCAACCATCTACTTTCTCTGTTCCTCCTTTTGATCCTGTGTGAGAGTCTCCGACTCCTGTGAAAGGTTGAGAAGTTACTGAGTATTATTTCAGGTCCACGGAATATCATTGAGCTTTGAGTTTTTGTTGCCATATGAGGATGCTTAAATTAATGATAGTAACAGAGGCTGCCTAAAGTGCAGATGTAAGCAGAAGTCCTAGAAGATAGCTACACTTGCTTATTTGAGGTCCTTATAGTTTACAGTTTGCAACTTATCCTGGTTTGCAAATTATTTTCTATTTTGCATGGTTAATTTTCAGTCAGATCAGTTTCCTGAACTGTTTCCCCATGTGGCCACAAGAAAACTAAATACAAGCAGAGAGGAAAGCAGGAACATGTGCAGCAGCCCAGGCTTGTATTAGCTCAAGCTGCAACAGAGACACGCATGTGGTTATATACACAGCTTCACCTAATGACTGTACTATGGTCTTAGACCAAATTTAAAAACATGCCCCACTAAAGTGGAAATCACCCTACGGCTCATCAGTATCATCAGGCCTCAGACTGCCCGATAGAGTACACATCCTTTGGAGAAATGAAAACATTTATACACGCTTGATCAACACTTGATGTAACTGTGCAAATAAAGCCCTTTCAACTCATACAGCCATTTCTATTTCAGGGTTTTATTAAGGGAGAATGTTTTTTTAATGAACACAGGAAACAATGAAACATATTTGGTTGACAGATGAAGGTGCCTGAGCCTGTCATAGGTGTTTGGTCTGTGTGCTCTGGTCTTGGTGCATTTTGTGCCCAAATAATTGGAAAAACCCAACTTCATAGATTTTTCTTTTCATGGCAGGAGAATGTGAGAAAACTTAACTCTAGACTTTCTAATAGGAAGAAGTACTGAGAAAAAGCCAGAAGACTGAAGCATAAACATATTCCTCACCTGAGGAAGCTGGTTTTCATCAATAGCAAAGCACTATATATGGTTTGCAAAGCCTTCGGATACTTGCAGTTAAAGATGCCATTCTCTGCAGGGATCATCATGCTTTTTTCTTCCTGCTTATAGGTTTTATGACCTTTTCCATTTCCAATGTTTATTAAAAGAAATATGAGAGCAAAAGGTTAATCAGCTTTTTAGTCATCCAAACCAAGTAATCACTTGAATACATTAACTAGCCAAGGTAGGAACTTCTTTTTGAACTGATTTTGATTTCCAGAGATAAATCTGTGCCTACATTGTACGTAGAGTTGTACATAGGTTTCCCTTGATGCTTGTCATTCACAGGATGTGGTGGATAACTTGAATCTCATGGCATCCTTCCTGATCTTTGGCTGAGTGAAATCTTTTAAATACATGAATAAAGAATACAGAAACATTTCTGTGCACACACCCACTCTTGTTCACAACTCAATACCAATGACCATTTTAGGAGTAGCCTTTTTTCAGAAATACAGTTGCCTGAATATTCATGAATAACAAGAAGTGGTGTGAGTGAGCTAACTCACCACCATGAATTTGTGACCCAGTTGCCTTGACTGAGGCTGTGTTTAGTAGCCTTTCCATCTCAGCATTTTCTAGTATGTTCATCACTGTGACATGGACCACATTTTTGGCTTGCTCCATTGCTCTGAAGGGGGTGCATTCCTTGTTATGAAAGCCTTGCTGACATTTATGTTTTTGCACTGAGTGGAATAAGCAGGCACATTATTACTCAGATCCCAGTCAGGACATAACAAGAGAGGAAATCTAACTCTCTCCTCTCACAGCGTTCAACTCTCTGGAGATTCATTTGTTTCCTCCAAACCTAAGCTGAAGCACAAGCAGCTACTTGAGGCTCGTAACACAAATGGTTTGCAAGTAATGACCCAGCCTCTCCCTTTTCAACTTTTGGACCATGTGTAAGTGTGAGTGAATGTTGTTTCCCACCTCTTTGGGCGTAGCATGGCACCACAAATCATAACTTTTCCACTCCCCAGCTAAGCTCTCTTGTAGGCTGCTGGCAGCAGAAATAAGAATCCTACGGCTCTTTTCATAATTTCTCACAATGTCAAAGGAGCATTAACAGAACAGAAATTGTAATGGACTATTCTTTTCCAGCTGTGCCGGAAGCCTATATATTCTCGTGATGCATTAACAGTGGAGCATGAGAATACTAAAGAAATCCATGGATTACAACTGTCAAAATTAAGCTGCTTTTAGGAAATGAAATCTTTTAGGAAGATCACTAAAAGTTGACAGACTAGTTAGGCCAAAAGAAGAAATTACTCAAACCTTCTTCCCAAGTCAACTGGGCCACACAAAGGGCTTCAGCAGGTTGGCAGACATTAAAGGTAGGGAAGGTGCATTAGGGCTGCCAGTGCATTGCAGCTTCCCTGGCTCCAGCAGGGAAGCCTCCCTAGGGATTTCTAGGGATTCCTCCCTAGAAAAGACTCCCTAGTATATCTGAAAGCCCAGTTTTAAATGGGCCAAGTGATGGGGCTGCTGCAACAGCTTCCTTTGGGAAAAGGATTTCACAGTCCCAGTAAATCTTGCCATTAAGAATGCTTCCTGACCTTCACAGTGAATTTTCACAGGCCTTGATATTTATATGCACAAGTTCATTTAGCCTTTTTTCTTTCCTTTTTTCCTGCAAATCACAGCCAAAACAAGAAGCAGAAGTTGTAAAATTCTTATAGGGAGGGTTTCAGAGTTGGGGTTTTTAGTATGTCTAATTCCACAGAACTGAAGGAATTGTGTCTCTCTGACCACCTCCACTCCATCATCTCTTCCTTGAAAGTTCAGCAAAGCTATCACACATTTTATCCTTATTTTCTGAGTGATGCTGCTGTCATCAACGTTTTACTTCTTTAACCCACTATTACCCACATAGCTTGGCTTTAATACCTAAATAGGTTTTCATTCCCAGTGCTCTGAGCCTTTGTCAAATAACATTCAAATCCTTCTGAAAGACTTATTTCCTTTTAAGATCATAAACCTTAATCTTCATCAGTGTATGGCATGTACATAATTCGATGTGACACACAGATAGATAGGTAGCACCCCAAGTTAACACCTCCCCAGAGACTTCCCCATGTAGTTTTCCTCTTTGGATGTACTGATTTTAAATTTCCCCCCCTGGGTACAGCCTCTCATTATTTACTTCTTTCAGAGGGGGAACCCTTTGTTTACTAGACAATAAAAACCATCATTAATGCAGACAATAAAGACAGACTTCTGAAGAAAATGAATGCAACGGAATTACTGTGGCTGCAAACAGTATTTGTCATGGATGTCACCCATCTGTCTCATTCCTTCTTTGTCCCAGGAGGGCAAAAGTCAAAAGCAACAACAAGACCAGATATTTTAGTTTTGTCTGGTACTAAAGTGTTCGCATTTCATGATCTGTGCCTCTCTTCCCTTGGGTTATTAAAAATATAATAGGCAATATCATGTTTGTTGGGGAGTATTGAACTGGTGTCACCCAAAAGAATTTGGTCTTATCTGTGTGCAATTACTTTCCATTTTTCTGTCTTCCCTCTGTGCACCCAAGGAATGTGCTTTGTGACTCCAGTCAAATGAAACCCAGAGTGTCAGCTGGAGGGGGACAGGAGCGACCACCAACTACTCAGAAAAGCATATCTGAGCTTTCGTTTAAACTTGTCAACAAACATGAAAGCTTCTCCATCATTCTTCAACTTTTCCTCCTGTAAATTTGTCGGTTTTATTCTGTTCTGCTCTTTTTTATGTATACCTCTTCTTTCAGTGAAATTGGCAATGGCTTAAAAAAAAAAGTCTATTTGATGTTTTGAGCTGCTGAAACAGAAGAACAGATGGTAGCAGAGACTAACAGGAGACCTCTGCAGACAGTCCTGAAAAAAAAAAAGGGGAAAGAATGTTGTTTAAACCACC